>CAJHZI010000566.1:1160000-1285203 GCA_905160935.1 Enchytraeus crypticus
AGTCGACCGCACAGGATATATCTGGTAAAACTAAACACAGACCAACTGTAAGGTAGAACTGCAGCACGTTAACAGAAGCCTCGGGCAAATCTCTGTCTAAACTAAACACTGCACTACTGTAAGGTAGAACTGCAGCACGTTAACGGAAGCCTCAGCAAATATCTGATAAAACTAAACACAGACCTACAGTAAGGTAGAACTGCAGCACGTTAACGGAAGCCTCAGCCTTCATAAACTGCATGAACGGGAACAAGATGTCAGGTTCATCCCGTATGTCTGCTAACTTGTAGTGAAGTATCTGAAAATCAATTCACGAAGATTAAAAATTAAAATAAAATTAAAATACAATTAAAAGAATCACTAAAATATATAAATATTTTCAAGAAGTGAACAGATTTTCAGATAGCTGTAAGGGCTACATGATAATAGCGAACATTAGCGTCATGGGCTCAAGTCACACCTCTATGCAGACGATACTCAAGCTTATGGGCATTGCAAACCTGACGAGTTTGTAATGTATCTGTCTCAAGTATCCCTTTGTCTTGAGGAGATCTACGTCTGGATGTGTTCCAATCGTCTTCAGCTAAATATGTCTAAGACAGAGATGATGAGGTTAACCTCTAGTCGTAGACAACATCTGCTCCCTACCTTACCACTACGGATAGCTCAATCGGAAATACTACCTGTCTCATGTGTTCGTAATCTCGGAGTTTATCTAGACTGCGACATTATGATGACCTCTCATATTAAGAGAACTGTCTGTACCTGTATGTGTTTACTCAGGGCTCTTCAATGTGTAGTCAATCTGTACCACGACCTTAGTATTCCCCTTAGTATAGTCACGAATTGACAATGGTAACTCCACTCTCTAAGGCTTACCGGATGTTCACTTAAATAGGTATCAGTCGGTTCTGAATGCAGAAGAGAGACTTATCCATGGTGGTATAAGAGGAGATCACGTCATTCTATTGCTAATGCAGCTGCACTGGCTTAGGGCATGAGAACGGGCGACAATCCAAACATCATCATCATCATCTTCCCTTAAATTCCAGTTTAACCAGGGTCGGGATAAAGGGAGACATTCCAAACAAAAACACTTAATATTTCAAGAGAGTTTCCCAATATACTGGGTAGTTATCCCATGAGAAGCTACATCAGACACTATAATAATTAACATGATCTATTAATAATTTTAATTAATCAGTGATCAACCAAAGATTGATCCGTCCACTAATTCAATGTATTTGCAACCACATAAGGTTACTATTATTACATTTTTGTCTCATAGGGGCCTATATATTGTCTCCAGAGGCCTATATTTCCTATGTTTTGTCCAGGCCACTGAAGAATAGACCAACCGTTAACTCCAAGTGTAAGAGGCGACTAGGAAAAATCTAACAAAGGCAATGGGAAACCACTACAGTAGCCATATTTATCCCAAACTATAGGATACGTTATAAGGTATGGATAAGGCATTGCCTTTTGTGAAGGATTAACTTGTTGATCTATGTAGTGCTCTTGATCTTGAGCATGAAAGTAGACTTAGTATGAATATGTACCTCGGAACCCGCTACTTGGCAGAGCTCTAGAGAGAGATATAGGCCAACAGTTTACAATAAACTTGTTGATAATATACTTACAGCATTGTTTCTATAGAGAGAGATATAGGACACTAATTTATAATAAACTTGCCGATAGTCTACTTACAGCATTGTTTCTATTTTTGACTGAAAGGCTGTAGCCCTCGAGTATAGAAACAAGAGGTGAGGGGGGGTCAGTCACTTCTGGGTACTGTAGCAACAATAACAACAGTGTTTATAACAGCTCTGCTGCATTACTGTAAATACGGGGATTTAGCGCAGTCGGTTTAGCTTAGCATCAACTGAACGAATTTAAGCTACGTCGAGCTCGGTTAGTACTTGGAGGGTGATCACCTTGGAAAACTGAATGTCGACAGATTTGAAAGTAACAATCCCCTAGGATTTATTCGCTAACTTGGTTTGTTACGAAAATATGCCCTAGGTCGCCAGAGCACAGGTTCAACGTACAAAACTCAGAACGTGCTCAGCCGAAAAATTACATGAATATTATCTGCAGAATAGAACCTAACAGTCGGTCGAATTTTATTGAAAAGAATCCAGGCCATCGCTTCAACAGTCACGATCGTTGAACGATTGCGACATAAGCAAAAAAGTCAATACAAAAACATCAGTCTTTCTGCCAGAACTGATGCAATACTGCAAATATCAAAAACCTGAGTCCAAATAACAGATCTATCATGGTGCACAAAATTTGTAAATGTCGACAACATCCTGGGCTCGCCCGTCACTGACATGGCTTTCGAGTGAGGAAACTGACGTTAACATTTGCTTTTTAGATTTTACATAAAATATCTGAATGGCTAGAAACTACGTTCAGCTTAAGCATTATAGAACAGTATTTAAAGCTACAGAACTAGAAAAGATTTTTCCTCTTGACTCAATTAAGCATATAACATATAACCTTTTATAATTCAACTTTTATATAATTTTAAGCATAATATGCTTAAAATTATAAAAGTTGAATTTTAAAAGGTTATATTATAACCCTTTATAATTAAACTAACTACTTGTGCAACACCTTTAATTAATAATAATAATTTGTTTAAAACTCACACAATAACAAACTGAACGTAATGCAAGCGCTAGACAGGCGTAGACGCCAGCATATCGAAGATATTAGCACCAGTTACAAGTGATACAACTCACCTTAGAGGTGTCCAAAAACAGCAGTAGTAGGCTATTCAGCTTATCCTGTGAGTGAGTGAATAAAAATGATATAAAATAGTAAAGTGAGACAAAACTCATGCTGTGTCTGAGCTACTAACAGACTATCTGCAAACTGCACATGTCGTAAGAGGCGACATGTGCAGTACAAGTACTGAGGAAGGCAAGTGGAACTCACTTTGGAAGCCATGTTTTTGTATTTCGTCTTCCTTTCTGTTATATTATCTGCTTGTAATCGTTACACCATTTGCTGTATTGCAACTATCTGTTGTTGTCAGATTGGGATGATATAAAAAGAATAGATTGTCTCAACTTAATGGCTACATTAAGATGTGGATAAGGCATTACCTTAGCCACAGCATAAGATGTGAATAAGGTATTGCATGTCAGGAGCTGAGTTTAGCAATGAACAAAGGCGTTCATAGTCTAATTTAGCACAGTATCAATAACTTCAGTTAATAATTAATTAAGAAATCAATAAATGAACAGTATCAACAACTTCAGTTAATAAATAACAAACCCACTTAGTTGAGAAAGTAGCATCAGTGTACATCAGACTATTACAGACATCAGACTGTTATTTAAAAAAAGTAAATTTAATCAAAAATTAAACAAATTTAGTAAATTTAATAAAAGATTACAAAAATTTATAAAAAAAATACAAAGTTACAATAAATGCCAATAAATAACAAATAAACAACAATTAAATAAAAATGTGCCTGGAAACTGCAAAGAAGTCTCGAAGACCAGTCACCAGTCATTACATAGATATAGAAAAAGTTGTTTAAATAAATACAATATAAAAACTCACAGGATCAGCGAGAACGTCCATGGCAGGAAGTAGTATTACACCGGATAGTATTTCCCTCAGTAGGGAGCAAAGACTTCTGCAGACAAATAAAACAATATTAGAGTAACGCAATATAATCTATGGCACTAACTTAGATACACAAGAATATTCACCCATATATACATAGTCTTTAAAGTACAATATAATATACTCTACGCCACTAACTTAAATACACAATACAAGAATATTCACCCATATATACTGTACATAGTCTTTCAACGAATTAACAAACATGTATTTTACATTCCGATCAGCAGTTTGCCTGATCATGTTAAGCTCAACATAAATAAAAATTGATACCATACCACTACTATAATTGTTTCAATTTCAAAATTCTCTATTTCTCTCTCTTTCTCCTATTCTCTCTCTTTGCCGCTGGATAAATTCCAATGATTGAAGAGAAGAAAAAATAATTTCTAAGCACTCACATTAAATGAGACCCAAGAAAATTATAAAATCTCAGACAACACAAAATTGTAAAGAAATACAGAGCGATTGAGGCGGAAGAATATACAGCAAGATTATCTAGAATAAAAGTGCTCATTATAGTCTATTCCTATACATTCATAAAACACGACTGCACAATGAAGATGGTTTTAATCTGTCAGGAATCAACTCTTTAAAACACTTATCCTGAAAACACTTAAACATTTAAAACACTTAAACATTTAAAACACTTAAACATTTAAAACACCTAAACATTTAGAACACTTAACCTGAAAACACTTAACACTAAAACACTGAACCGTTTAAAACACTTAAACATTTAAAACACTTAACCTGAAAACACTTAACACTAAAAACACCGAATCATTTAAAACACTTAAACATTTAGAACACTTAACCTGAAAACACTTAACACTAAAACACTGAACCGTTTAAAACACTTAAACATTTAGAACACTTATCCTGAAAACACTTAACCATTTAAAACACTTACACATTTAAAACACTTAAACATTTAAAACACTTAACCTGAAAACACTTAACACTAAAATCGCAGAACCATTTAAAACACCTAAACATTTAGAACACTTAACCTGAAAACACTTAACACTAAAATTGCAGAACCATTTAAAACACCTAAACATTTAGAACACTTAACCTGAAAACACTTAACACTAAAATCGCAGAACCATTTAAAACACCTAAACATTTAGAACACTTAACCTGAAAACACTTAACACTAAAATCGCAGAACCATTTAAAACACCTAAACATTTAGAACACTTAACCTGAAAACACTTAACACTAAAAACACCGATTCATTTAAAACACTTAAACATTTAGAACACTTAACCTGAAAACACGTAACACTAAATCACTGAACCATTTAAAACACTTAAACATTTAGAACACTTAACCTAAAAACACTTAACACTAAAAACACTGAACCATTTAAAACACTTAAACATTTAGAACACTTAACCTGAAAACACTTAACACTAAAAACACTGAACCATTTAAAACACTTAAACATTTAGAATACTTAACCTCAAAACACTTAACACTAAAAACACCGATTCATTTAAAACACTTAAACATTTAGAACACTTAACCTCAAAACACTTAACACTAAAAACACCGATTCATTTAAAACACTTAAACATTTAGAACACTTAACCTGAAAACACTTAACACTAAAAACACCGAATCATTTAAAACACTGAAACATTTAGAACACTTAACCTGAAAACACTTAACACTAAAAACACTGAACCATTTAAAACACTTAAACATTTAGAATACTTAACCTCAAAACACTTAACACTAAAAACACCGATTCATTTAAAACACTTAAACATTTAGAACACTTAACCTCAAAACACTTAACACTAAAAACACCGATTCATTTAAAACACTTAAACATTTAGAACACTTAACCTGAAAACACGTAACACTAAAATCACTGAACCATTTAAAACACTTAAACATTTAGAACACTTAACCTAAAAACACTTAACACTAAAAACACTGAACCATTTAAAACAGTTAAACATTTAGAACACTTAACCTGCAGTTGAGAGAATGAGGAGGAAGAACATAGGGAAATATGTGCGAGGACAGATGCTTGATATAGTCCAGTTCTACTCGTCTGTTGTAGGCTGCACAGTGCAGACTCTTGCCATACAGCTCCAGTACTGCCTGTTCCAGTGCCGGCTCACTTCCATCTAACCTCCTTCCCTCCACTTTCTCCACTAAAGCAATAAATAATCGTCCTCATAACAGTATTCGTTTAAAGACGTTCAATGGATTGGCTGGATAAGTTATTGGCTGGATTAGTTATTGGTTGGATAAGATATTGGTTGGATAAGTTAATAGCTAGATAAATTATTGGCTGGATATGTTAATAGCTAGATAAATTATTGGCTGGATATGTTAATAGCTGGATAAATTATTGGCTGGATAAGTTATTGACTAGATAAGTTAGTGGTTGGATAAGTTATTGGCTCGATAAGTTAATAGCTGGATAAACAATTTGCTGGATAAGTTAATAGCTGGATAAATTATTGGCTGGATAAGTTAATAGCTGGATAAATTATTGGCTGCATAAGTTTGTGGCTGGATAAGTTAGTGATTAGGTACCTATTTGAAATTTAGCTAAGTGGTTTGAATTAATGATAACCATTTAGCGCATGGTTTGATAATTAAGATTTGAGATTTGGTAAATAAAAGTTGTGGCTTAATAATTAAGACAACTGTTGTTTTCGTAAATAAGACTAGTCCATTTGTAATTATGATGAGTGATTTGTTAACTATGATTAATGATTAGGTAATAAAGATGAGTGATTTGATAATAAAGATGAGTGATTAGGTAATAAAGATGAGTGATTCGCTAAAGAAGAGTGAACTGACAATAAAGATGAGTGATTTGGTAATTAAGCTTAGTGATTTGCAAAAGATGAGTGAATTGACAATAAATATGAGTGATTTGGTAATTAAGATTAGTGATTTGGTGATGAAGTTTGGCAATTAGGTAACTCAGTGACTGCAGAATCTACACGTCAATTAGTTAAATTAAAATAAAAAAGGATAGAAAGATATTAATTTGACTAAACGTATAAAGTACAAAATATATATTAAGCAGAGACAGAATAAATATCACATAAATATGAATATGGTGTCTACGTCTACATCTACTGTTATAACCTCATGAATCTACTAAGAACAGATGCCATCAGACTACTGCATAAACAGCAGTATAAATCAATTGAGCTAATTTGATCAATGATAATTAATAAGATCAGTGTAGGCCTGAAGGAAGTGGTGATGTCGATAAGATATTCAACCGCGGATCAGTATGTGCGGATTCACATACTGTGCTCGCCCGTGACAGACATCGCTTTCGAATGAGGAAACTGACGTTAACATTAGCTTTACAGCGTTTTACAACACGAACAGGCAGCTATAGTCACTTACACTCTCTCTTAGCCATCAAGCACACGTGTAAGTGCTTCATTGCGGCATTCAGTATCTTATCCGTGATAAATGTTGGAATGTCCACCTACAGTATACAAAAAAATACTTTTCAAAGTTAACTTAAATTTAAAATAAAAATTAGCCACATTTTGAATGATTATAGAATATACGAAGTTGGAATAGTCTATCCATCTACTGAACTCACAAAAATATACATACACTTAAATTTCAAAACAAAAATTAGGCACATTTTGAAAAGCATAGAATACAAAGAACAAGTAAATAAACAGCAACAAAAGCCTAACTTTAATATTATACATCTTAATCTCCTAGTTAGGCCTGGCAGGAGGAGGGAGTCAAGACTGTAAAAGATTAAATATAGTAATCTTATAAGACTTCAACTGACAAAGCTAAGTAGTACCAGTAGCAGGATTATAGTAGTCGTCCCAACTATTAGCTGATAAGATCATGTCCATTCAAGATGGCCTCCTTAACATTACTAGCATCTTTCTGTGCGATGTTGTATGTTCATGGTCTTTAAATAATTAGGCCTATTTATCTAATTATAAGAGTATTTCCTATTCCAAAGTAGTACTTATAAGCTCCAGAGGAATATTGGCAATTCTATGAAAGCAATTCTAATTTTACTATTGTTTTTCACTTTATCCTTAAAAATACTTCATCATCATCAGTTCCTTGAGTTCAGTATAGAACATAGGGTGGCAACATTCCTCAATTCGTTTCTATCATCAGCAATCTTCACAGCGTCTTCCTATGAAATTAAAAATACTTAGCAGAAAATAAATCGTCGACTTTCATAATTTCTCAAATGTTGATATTAGAGAGACAACACAGACAGCCTATAAACAACCTTTTCCAGTCGCCTGTAGAGCACAGACACAATGAATCTCAGGCTTGTTCTGATCTGATCCACAAAAGCTTCATCCTCACTTAAACCTCTGAGCAGTAAACAGAGTGGAATCAGAATAAACTAAAACCATTATAGCAACAGATCAGAGTAATAGTATAAAAACAATAAAATGTAAATTATTAAAGTAAAATTTACAATTCGTT
Organism: Enchytraeus crypticus; assembly: GCA_905160935.1. NCBI lineage: Eukaryota > Metazoa > Annelida > Clitellata > Enchytraeida > Enchytraeidae > Enchytraeus > Enchytraeus crypticus. The sequence goes on from CAJHZI010000566.1 coordinate 1,168,110, forward strand.
AAAACACAGTATACTAGTATAAAACAGTACGAAAATACATGTCAATCAAATTCAAAAGAAAATGTGGTACAAAAGGCGTTAACCTTGTTGTGTAGCTTTCGATATACATGCAGTTTCAACCAAGTAGCCAGAAATACTTAATTACAACATAAATTTCAACATCTTTAATATATATATATATATATATATATATATATATATATATATATATATATCTATATATAATAATATATATATATATATATTAATATATATACATTGTATATATATATTATATATATATATATATAATTTTATTATTATTATATATATATTATATATATTATATTAAATATTATATATATATATATATATATATATATATATATATTGTTCAAACGTTTGATAATTACTTCTTTGGCCTCACTTTAGAAGTCATCCAATGGTCCACGGAGAGACCCATTACAAATAAAAGATTTTACTCTGTAACTAACTGATAATAATGAACATTTTTCAAAGTCACTTCTTGAATAAAGCAATGCAAAATGATTGCCTAATTTATATGATGTGTCAAAGAAAATTTCCCATACGATGGGTAGCAGAGATGCATTAAAAAGATTCAGTAGAAAGTAGTTAATGTTAACTTACTTGTACCAAGCATACACAAACTCTTTCAGCACCAAATCAAGAAACTGAAAATATGACAAAAACAGTAAAATGCCAGTAATTATTTCCGTAGTTGCAACGCTTCCTCATTAAAAGGTTTCAACAGGAACTATTGAATCCTCTGAGTCACATTTGAACATAGATAAAATACTACAAAATTAAATCAGCACATTTCTCAACGACAGGAGTATTAATTAAACTATTCCATACCTTGGTTAGTATTGAAAACAATATAAACCAATTGCAAAATAAATAAACAAACAAACCAAAGCTCTGGTGAAACCATTCTGGAATACTCTTTACATTCAGCATTGAAAGGTAAATTTTACATGCCTGCCCATCATCACAACCCATTATCACATTATCATAATTATATAATTTAAAAATAATAATATCATTATTATTTTTCAAAATTGGCAATCTCTATAATGTTTATTAAAGAGCCTCTAGGCTGAGGTTCACTCACCTCCTCTAGGGCATCATTCACAGTCTTTGGTAGCTTAATGTCCTTCCACGGCTGCAATGCTAGCACGTTCAGTTCAGGTCTATGTGATATACAATAGTATCAACTAAACATTATACAATACAATCTTTATTTCACCAAACTCATGGCAGTAGGAAACACATACAACAGAAATCAAACACAACACAAATCAACGTAAAGAAAATAAAGAAAGTAAACATACATCTCGAGTACCAAACGCAATCCCTTCTCAAATATCATTATTATTAGTTACTATATAAACTTATTATATTATATTATATTATACAGTTAGTTATTTTATATACATATATATATATTATATATATATATATATATAATATACATATAATATATATCATTAGTTATTATATATACATTACGACATCTAACATTTGCACACTATAAGCATTCAAATTGGAATTTAATTATCTTCCATGGCAATTCTGTTATTTCCATATTTTACTTTTAATGTTAGAATATAAATGATTATCATCCATGGCAATATTTAACATTCCTTTCACATGCTAAACAAGGGTTTTTGTTCATTCAAAGCTGATAATATTCTGTCTTCCAAGATGGAGCCCATCCAAAGTACCAACCGAGCACGATTAAACCCGACATTTACAGAAGATACTATCAATGGATATTCTTTATAGAAATTATATACACTGGATAATTGACATACACAATTAATATATGTAAGGTAAATCGTCTATATAGAAAATATTATCAAGGGATATTCTACATAAAATGTCTATTGTCAGTGGAAAATTTACAAATAAAAGCTATTACCAGATGATAATCTATATATAGAAATTATTAGGGCAGTCTTAACAGATTCTTACCGATGTCGTGCACACTTCCTTTTTCCGCAAACAGGACAAATCTTCTTAATCAGAGTCAACTCATCTTCATACGCTGAGGCCTAAAATTTCATGTAGATCAATCAAAATTTTACAAATAATCGAGCTACCAGTTTTTCCAATGAAATACACTAAACGAATCCACTAAAACAATTATAGTTTTAAGAATCTGTTGAATGAATGTAGGCCTACTAAACAGTACAGAGAACCTAAGGATAAATTTATGGATAAAGATACTTAGGATTAACACAGTTTAATAATAATAATAATAAAGGTTTAACGTCCGTTTCCTCATACAAGGATGATGTCAGGGACGTCAAAGATCAATATTTACCTAGATCTAGTCAATATTTAAGATCAATATTTACCTAGATTAACAGTGATCAAGACCATAAAATGATTAACAGTGATCAGGATCCATAAGTCTAGTATTTATTCATCATCATCATCATTTTCCTACAATCTCAGTTCAGCTAGAGTCAGGATAAACTTTTCCTTTCACTTTAGAAAATTTTGTACCAATTTCTGGAGCCTAGGAACTCACCAACCTCTGACATTTTGCATGCAGTCTACGGTTAGTCTATTCTTCAGCAACTTTAACACAACGTGGTTATATCTAGTATTTATTAATTTAATAAAATAAATAACACTAAACAATGTCAGATGCTCAATAGCCATAAATAAGTGCACTATTAGTACTACAATTTTATTAGAAGTATAGAATTTAACAACAAAAGTACTCAAGTAGAACTATGAGTTTTCTAAATAGAATATTAAAAGGGAAACTCACTTGTTTCTTTACTCTCACATACTTTGTTAACAGGTTCGGCAGCAGAGTGTTTGGTCTAAAAAACAGCAAATGTGAAATAATAACACCTACTACCCTCATATCTCTTTCTAAAAAGATGAGGTGCAAAATGCCGATTATACAAGTACTTCGTAGATAAAAAAAACAAGGCTATACATATAAAGATACTAGAAGATAGTTTTCTATTCTAAAAGCACACAGTTACAGATGGCTCAGGTGGGATTAAAGACATGACTTTATATAACTAGGTAAGCATGCTTAACTGTCCATCAAAGTGCTTTATTGTATAAGAGCTAGTAGAACTTAGAAATTAAAAATAGTATTAAATATATTAATAAAAATAGTGCTTAGATAGTCACCAAATGAATTCACTGCCTGCAATAAATACATCGGTATATAAATATCATCTTCTGTTTATAAATATCATTTTCTGTATATAAATATCATTTCTAGTAATAATAATTATGTATAATAGAACACTATGAAAATCATCTGAAAATTAATCAACTTATGCAACATCATATTATCACTGCTAAAAACTTACCCTAGATATAGATACCCCAGCAGTAATCCAAATCCAAAAGATATGATAAGAAGAATGAACAAAAAGTAGTAACTGCAAATACATAAACATACAAAATTATATATACATGTATATATATATATATATATATATATATATGTATTGTTTATGTATATATAACACACAAGTTCTATAAAGCTTTTCAATGTTTACTTGCACACTATTACACTATCATGATGAAGCCCTTTTCAATTTTCTGATGATAATATATATATATATATATATATATATATATATATATATATATATATATATACACACACACACATATATATACATATATATATATATATATATAATATATATATATACAATTTATATATATATATATTTTATATATTGAATGGGGCCAGTGACAATGTCTGCAATACTCGACCGCGGATCAGTATATGCGGGGTTAAAATCCTAGGCTCACCCGTCACAGACATCACTTTCTAGAGAGGAAGCTGACCATTAACATTAGCTTTACTAGCTTTATGAGAAAATCCGGAGTTAATAAATCTGTGAGGAAAATGTGACATTTTCATTATAACCGATCAAGCACTTTGTGCCCGTGCAATTGAGAATATATTTAGAATAAGTAACAATGATATAAATTAATATGCGATTATTCAAAAAATAATGAAATTGAACAAAACAAAGTAAGTACAAAAATTTATATTAATTATTGTACTAAATAAATAAATTTTAAATAAAGACTATTTAAAATATAGTGGTGCCTATTTTCTTATAACTGTCATAAAGAATAGATTTTTATGCTGATAAAATAGTCAACCATTTAAATATCTTAGATATGGTATCAGTTTCACATTTACTTTAACAAATGAACCAGAACTTTAATCTAAAAGCATTACATCTTGTCCGAAACAAAAATGTTTTATGATTACAAGTACGTCATATCGCTGCGTAATTTGCTTACATTATAGACATACATCTTGATATGTATTTTAATTTAATACCATACACAAAATATACAGTGTATTAAACAATTGCTATCCCAAAAAATTGATTGCATTAAATTGTCAGTATAACTCAAATGATTTAGATAAATACTTTGGTAAACTATAAGTTCTGAAAAATATATGTTCAGAATTTAATAAATATACAAACTTTCAAAGCGGAATTGATATTTTAATGGACAAACATTACAATGAATAGCAGGTATAAATTCAGTTTCATGCCAACAATAAATGTTCATTAATTAAGATATCCGTTAAAGCTAAAAAACAAATATACTTAAATGGTCAAGCAAAGTAATCATAACATTTTAAGAACAATAAATAAGTAAGCTACAACAGAACCACACAAAATATAACACATACCTTGGGAAAATAATTGATAAAGCTACCGCCACAATACCAGCAGCTGTCCATTTAGGATGCCTGCGTTGAAAAGCTAATAACTCGACCTTCTTGGCAGATATATCCGACATTTTCAGATCAGATCATATTCGTCCATGAGATTCAAGAAACAGTGATCTAACCTAATCTGTACAAATTAAATATGATCCTGACAAATCTAATCTGTTAAAATAATTTAAAATATAATAATATAATCAGCTGATCATTAGCATTTGTTTTGTTATGGTTTAGATATTAAAGAAAGTAAACAAGACGTCCACACCTCCCATCACACAGATGGATTAAGTTTTTGAAAGTGAGATGAACTAATTGGTGACTAATTATGATGCCGTTGTCGTTACTTTCGTCGTTATTTCGATGTTGTCGCTATAACTGTTGTTGCTTTAGTGCTGATTTTGTAATAATTTTAATTTGCAATTATAGTGATTTAAAGAAGAAGTTAAATTTGCACGATTGTTTACTTAAACAAAATGTTAATAAAACAAGCTCAAGATCTTGAATTGTGCAAGAGATTATCGCAATTTTGCTGTGATAAATGCAATGCATTGAACATGTATGCATAGTAAACAGATAGCCTTTAATGAGGTTAATGGCATTATTTTTATAATTTTCTGTATTATTTTAAAACATTCTCTAAATAAATTTTGATTAAAAGCTCTCACTAAAGTACATGAAAACATTTTTTGACAACAACAAATGGAAATATTTCAGTTAGAGTAAAATCCAATAAAAAGGTAAACGTAATTAATCTTTAATTGCCTTACGAAACAAAAGTACGGGGTAACTAGATAAGATCGTGTAAGTTAGTAGTACAATTTGTAAAGATCTTAAAATCATAGATATGATTATAGTTGTCTGGAAAGATAGATTAATAATAAATTTCTGTATGAGTTTGAAAATAATAGTCAAAATTTCACAAGATTTTCCTGAGGATGGCGAAATAGGACTGAGGTAAGACAAGGTGGTTACCTTTCACTACTACTGTTCAACCTCTTTGCTGACGCGGTAGTTATTAAAGCGATGGAAGGAATTTAGGAAGGAATAGTTACTGGAGGTATATTGCTAAAAGATATGAGGTTTGCTAGTAGTGAAGTAGGATTGCCATTGGTTATGGATGGTAACAGCATTGATGTGTGGTATGAAAATAAAAAGGCCTAGGTGGTGAGAGAGTCGAGGAACTAAGAGATGTAAATATTAAACTTTAAACTTTTTAAAACATTTCTTTGATCAGCCTTCCTTTCATCTCTATATAATTGTTCTATAGAAGATTTTTGTTTTAGTATTTTTTACTGATTCTAATTAGGAACGTTTATCTTTTCAGAGATAAAGAAGATGTCTCTAGAACTGATATACAATTGTGAGCGAGAGAGAATTCGAACGGGACAGGAGGCCATTGTATGTGTGTTGCACAGTAGTCTACTAGCTGCTGGACTGAAATGTATTGGTGGAGGGGAAGAGGTACTTATACACACTATTTAGAGACACTATTTATATATATTATATGAATTAAGCATTTAGTTCAGGAACTTCTTTATTTTATAAAGACAAATTTCCTTAAAATTTCTTATATAAAAGAACCCAGTTATGAAGAGGAAGTTGGTGGCCGGCTGTTTTATGAGCTGTATCTGGTACCAAATGATTACTGATTGCATCTGACTTTTCTCGCAATGTTTTTCATCATATTTCGAATACGTACTCACTGTGTACATTGAAGTGATTTGGTGTGTTTGAATTAAGAATGTGCCTGGTGTGTATTGATGTGTATTTAATCATAATGTTGATAGGTGTGTGTTTTTCTGTTTATGTTATTCTCTTGTTTCAGTATTTACAAAAGCTTCTTAAGCTGATGGCAAGTCATTCATATGGAAGATGTCATCTAGAATGCTTTATTTTTAAAGATTACATTTAACCTCAAACTATTTTCCAAGACGCTTTTCTAACTTGGAATGAATTTAAGCTTGAAATTATGACACTTGTTACTTGTAGCAGACAATTTCTTTATTTGCAGTAATTTGCAAGCTGCAGAGTAATATCAATTAATTGCATTAGAAAAAACAGACGAGAACATATAGGCTAATGAATACATTGAAAGTAGTAGTTGTTGTTGTTTTGTGTTGTATTAAATATATGATAATTGAAATAGCAGAATTGATATTGCAATTTATAATTGAAAAATAAATTTATAACTGAAAAATAAATGTGTTTAATTATAAAACATATATAGAATTAAGTAAAGAATTTAATAAAAGAAATAATTCATAAATTGTGGCATCAATTGCTGGTACACAGAACTCTTTACTGCATTTTAAAATTTGCTAGAAATTCATTTCAGGTGGACAATGGAGAGTCAGTAAGATCCAGTGATATGTTGCCGAGTGGGTGGAACAACAGCAACGAAGTCTATGCTCTCAATTACCGCAACGAAACGACCAAGGACACGTTCTTGATGAAAGTTCTTGTAGTTGATGGCACGCTGTATGTCCAACTTATGGTTTGTGTACAATATTTGTAAGCATTTCAGTTTATAATTTACTACAAACTGGAGCCAGTGGCGAAGTCGGTAAGATATTCGACCCCGCGGATCAGTAGGTGCGGGTTCAAATCCTGGTCTCGCCCGTCACTGACATCGCTTTTGAGTGAGGAAACTGACGTTAACCTTAGCTCTACCTTAGCTTTACAACCTACTTGTTACATTACATTGTTGATTTACATCAAATTTGAATTTGAATTTACTACTAATCTACTGAGGGCAATGCTAATGAACAGATTTATATTATATTTCTCATTAAATGGTGTCATTGACTTACTGTGTGATGAAATGGTCGAGGTGGCAGCAGCCTTGACTTGCTGTTTGACCGTATCTGACTGTTCTCGTGACTTTTTCTCTCTTATAGCGACTGCATACTCATTGAGTGCATTGAAGTGATTTGGTGTGTTTGAATTAGTAATGTGTTTGGTATGCATTGATGTGCATTTAATCATAATGTTGATAGGTGTGTGTTTATATGTGCATTGATGTGTAGTTAAGTGTTTTGATATGTGTATGTTATGATATGATGTTATGATATATGTTGATGTGAATTGACGTTAATTGTTGTGTTTGGTGTGTATTGATGTGTATTTAATGTACATGGCTGTATGTTTATATTGATGTGTACTTACGTGTGTTAATTTGTGTAACAGAGACACAGAGATGAACGAGTCAGTGAGATGGATATATCGTCAACCAATCACACAACCGAACTGCTGAATGATTATGACACGTTAGTAGTCTCTGTGGGCCATTGACTACATCTGAACTCTGAAATTTAAATGTAAATTGGTTGTACTTGCGCTACTGTGACTTTTTGCATATAGTGTTGGTTATATAAATGGACTTATTATTTTATTATTATAGAATTATATATAATAATAATAATAATAACAATTAGAGTGCTACAGTCATCAATAACAACATCGACCACTATTGAGACAAAATCAGGCCGGCGAGCAAAAAGAAGGTCCAAAAATGGTGCAAATTCCAAAATCCAGAAAATCAGTCCCAAGTATAAAGTTGTTTGCTTACTTTTGCTGTACAGAGCATTCCGGGACCTAGATCAGCTGACCAATAGCATCAAGGCTCAGCTCATTGATCCTGTTCTTGCTCCGCCCACCTCCACGACGTCAACAGCGTCGTCAGAAAAGAAGAAGAAGGAAAGAGAGGAGAGGGAGCAGCGTGATCCGCTCAGAGCTGATCCATACGGGCAGCCATATGCAGGCGGTGTGGGGTGAGTGCTGAATCTGTTGTGTATTATATACGCAATACTATATAGTAATGAAGCTGGTAAAGCTAATGTTAAAGTCAGTTTCCTCACTCGAAAGCGATGTCAGTGATGGGCGAGCCCAGGATTTGAACCCCGCACATAATGATCCGCAGTCGAATATCTTACATGTGCTGTGTATTTTATATGTTATTCAGAGGAATACCAGAGTATAATATCTGCTGTGTATTTTTGTTTGCTAGGTGATCGAGCCTGGCCTTCTGCCGCGGCATTCGTTTGGAATGGTTTGACACCTAATAGTCTAAGACATGAGTCTAACTATTTAGCTTTCCATCGTGGTGTGAAAACATTACTGTGGTCGCGTAGTTTTTCTACATGAAAGTATTATACACGAATGTACTGTATGTTTATTATAAGTATTTTGTAATATGAAGTCTGGAATGAGTGTTGCTGGATAGTGTAAAGTTCCGCTCATATGTAGAAATTTTTACTAGTTTAGATATTAATTTAAATGTAATTGTTATTTAGCTCATGATTACATTTGAACTCTTCCTATAAAGTAGTCTCGAAGTCCGAGTTCGGCCATGACACTGCTATATAAGTTTTAGTTGTTAATAATAATAATAATAAAAATAATATTTGATGTGTTATTCAGAGGAATACCAGAGTATAACATGTGCTGTGTATTTTATGTGTTATATAACATGTGCTGTGTATTTTATGTGTTATATAACATGTGCTGTGTATTTTATGTGTTATATAACATGTGCTGTGTATTTTATGTGTTATATAACATGTGCTGTGTATTTTATGTGTTATATAACATATGCTGTGTATTTTATGTATTATATAACATGTGCTGTGTATTTTATGTGTTATATAACATGTGCTGTATATTTTATGTGTTATATAGAGAGAGACGTTACTGTATAACATGTGCTGTGTATTTTATGTGTTATATAGAGAGAGACGTTACTGTATAACATGTGCTGTGTATTTTATGTGTTATATAGAGAGAGATGTTACTGTATAACATGTGCTGTGTATTTTATGTGTTATATAGAGAGAGACGTTACTGTATAACATGTGCTGTGTATTTTATGTGCTATATAGAGAGAGACGTTACTGTATAACATGTGCTGTGTATTTTATGTGCTATATAGAGAGAGACGTTACTGTATAACATGTGCTGTGTATTTTATGTGTTATATAGAGAGAGACGTTACTGTATAACATGTGCTGTGTATTTTATGTGTTATATAGAGAGAGACTCTACTGTATCTCATGTGCTGTGTATTTTATGTGTTATATAGAGGAATACCAGATTACGATCCTCTGCGTGGTATTGGCAGCAGGGACTTGGACCCGTTTGGTATTGGTATGGGGGGTGCTGGAGGGGGTGGGATGATATTTGATCCCCTCAGGGCTGGCTTCCCACGTGGGGGGGCTCATCCCCCCTACGGAGGTCCGCCCGGTGCCGGCATTCCTAGGTTTGTCGTCTCTTTACTCTCAGAGGTTTTTTTATCATTTAGTATCCTTTGTTCGTCACAGCACAGATTATACAAACAATAGGAACGTGCATGTTGTTAGATAAACAAATAACAATACAAAAAGAGGCTACCAGAAAATACCGGCATACCTAGGTTTGTCGTCGCTTTACACTCAGATGTCAACAGTTAAAGCTAAAAGCTAAGGTTAACGTCAGTTTCCTCGCTCTATAGCGATCTCTGTGACGGGCGAGCCCAGGATTTGAACCCCGCACATACTGATCCGCGGTTGAGGGTCTTACCGACTTCGCCACTAGCTCCAGCCAGTTAATGGCAGGCTTAAGACCATTGCATCCTGTTGTAAACATTCAGTCTGTATCCTCAGCGAAAGATTTATACTAATGTGAATAATAGTTAATCTATTTTATATTTTTATAAATAAAATCACTAGGGTAACGTAGAAAGGTGTTTAAATTGTATCTAAGAAGTTAGTAATAACTCATTATATTAGTTTTCATTATATACTCATTATATTATTATAATATAACTCATTAAATAATATAATATATTATATTATATTATTATATTATATTATATTATATTATATTATCTATTCTTATCCCGACCCTGGTTAAACTGGGATTTAAGGGAAGATGATGATGATGATGATTATATAATATAATAGTTTGGATGCAGCTTTATGCTGATATAGACATTGCGTGTTGCAGATACTTTACTTTGGCATATTCTCTTTTATATTTTTAATTCGCTATTGTGATACACACACAATTAACGTTATAGGGTTGAAATTAAACTAATAAACAAAAGAAATTGTTTGCCACTAAGGAGCCTAGACAATGTGATATAGCAGATGTATTAAATGTAAACAAATTTATAATATCTTTGTGAGATAATAAACTGTAAGTCTGTAAACAGTAAACAGTGATAAATGTAAAAAGTGGTAATTAATTTCGTACAAAACAAAATATATGAAAAAAATATCGTAGTTCTACTCTGTACTGTTTAATCAATTGAAACCAAGGAAATAAATATTAGAGTTAATGTGATAATTTTAAATAATGTGCCTGAGAATAAAATAATCTACAAATTTAACTCCATTTCAAGAAAATTTTCCAATATTTTAAATTGAATTTTACTTTTTTTACTTAAAATTAATTCAATATAATTAATGATCTTTAATAAAACTAACAATAAATGTAAGTGATTGATGCAGACTGTTTATTTAGTGTATATAAAATAATTATAATTTACTGAGAAGTTCACATATGTTAATTTATTTTTTGCAGGGGGTCTGTACCACCCGGAGCCAGGTTTGACCCTTTCGGGCCCCCTGACCTTGACCCCACTGGGGGACGTCATGGTGGCTTTCCATATGGAGGAATGTAAGCAGCACTGCAGTCTTAGTTAAACTAATTTATATTTTGTTTCTAATTTTTTATTTTTTTTGTATAGCTCTCATCAGCACATAGTCGTAGGTTTGTTTACTTTTTGGCAAGTAGTTTTAACAAACCTAGTTTTTACAGCTTTTTTAATTTTTTAAACGTAATTTTTACAGCTCTTTTTAGAATTAAAGTATACTTTAAAAAGTATACTTTTACCGCTCGCATTTAAATATTATAAATTCAGATGTATGCTGGTGTCTGTATGATATGTATCATACGTATCATACAGACATAGACGTAGACACCAGCATACATCTGAATTTATAATATTTAAATGCGAGCGGTGGCTGTCGTTATATTTACAAGTGTGCCATGTACCCATTCTGACTGACATAGTTTGTATGATTGTTCAGTGTTGTGCCCATAACAGGTAATACCTTCTGTAAAGTACACACTTCTTAAGAAAAAAAGTAAACAAGCTAATGTTATCGTCAGTTTCCTCACTCGAAAGCTATGTCAGTGACGAGCGAGCCCAGGATTTTAACCCCCACATACTGATCGGGGGTAGAATAACTTACCGACATCACCACTGGCTCCAGCCAGAGGTGACAAAGTTGAGACTGATGAAGGGCAAAGAAAAGCTGTGTCTTCTCTAGCTAAAGACTAAATTGAGGATTTGTAAAGATTAGGCCGTGGTGTTAGGATCGACTTGTTGGTCAATAGAGTGCTCTTTGCTAACTTGAAATTAGTAAATTTATTTACTAATCTAATTACAACAATTATAATCAATTGGTAAACGTATTTGTTATTCTTTGTAATTGCTGCTGACTGTATTATCTCACAGAGCTTAGGCTCTTTCCTTCTTCCTGATTATTTGTTTGTAATTAACTATGCTGTATTTGTTCTTTATTATATCAAGGAAAACAAATAAACGGTTGAATGAATGAAACATGACTTTGAGTAGGAAGAATATGTACCTTGGACCTGCTACGGAATAGCAGATCCAAGGTATGAGTAGTAGAGACATAATGTAGACTATGTAGACTATATTTTAACAGTGATATTGTTGTGTTTAGACAGTTCTATCTAGTGTCGACCATGTTGTTGTTGTTGTGTTTAGACAGCTCTATCTAGTTTCGACCATGTTGTTGTTGTTGTTGTGTTTAGACAGCTCTATCTAGTTTCGACCCTGTTGTTGTTGTTGTTGTGTTTAGACAGCTCTATCTAGTGTCGACCATGTTGTTGTGTTTAGACAGTTCTATCTAGTGTCGATCATGTTGTTGTTGTTGTGTCTAGACCGGATCCTGATCATCTGCCGCCACCTGGATACAATAATATGTTCATGTAACATCATCATCGTCAAGTGTCTCATCAGATCTGGAAAATATTACCGGATCTATGGAAAACGACTGAAGTGAAATATATTGGAGGAAGAACAAGACTGTGGAGGTTGTTATTATTTTATAGTGCATTCATATGCGGATACGATGAGAAACTATGTAATAGGTATAGATAACAATAAAGTGGAGGAGTATTAAAGATAAAGAAAGGATGAGAGAATAAGCTGTTGTATCTACACGTAACGCGTGTATCGCACAGTTGTGCTAGTACAAAAGGTTGTGGAGTACTCAATTTATAATAGTGCCTGCTAGATAATAGATTATAATAGATCCTACTGCAGAGCTTTTCCTTGATATCAAGCAGAACAGAGTCACCCGATGTTTATTTCCTGTGGCCTCATTTGTTGCCAAAATCTTGTGCTTCTATGAGAATCATGAGAAACAATACTAAAGTTAAACTGGCTGCAGCTTTTATGAAGTAAGAAAGGAAGTTTTAGATCAATATATTATTAAATTTAATTTTGTCATTGTTTGTGACACTAATATTTGATACCATTTCAGAATTTGTTTGCGATACTATGGCTACAGAGTTAGAAAATAATTTTTTTTTAAAATTGAATATAATTATATATATATATATATATATATATATATATATATATATATATATATATATATATTATGTAATATCACTTAAAGATAAAGAAAGGATGAGAGAGTAAGCTGTTGTATCTACACGTAACGCGTGTATCGCACAGTTGTGCTAGTAAAAAAGGTTGTGGAGATTAGATTATAATAGATCCTACTGCAGAGCTTTTCCTTGATATCAAGCAGAACAGAGTCACCCGACACGATAGATATTAACTAGATAGACTTAGCATAGATAGACTAGATAACCTAGATAGACTAGATAGCCTAGATAACTAGATAGATAGCTAGCTAGATAGATAGCCTAGATAGACTAGATAACTAGATAACCTAGATAGACTAGATAGACTTAGCATTAATCAAATAAGCGCAGAAATTACAATCCATCTCTGCCTATTAAATTATTTTATGCTACTGCATTAGATTTGGCATATCATTAATTAATGGTATGATACCGCTTATCTCTTTCAGAAAATACGAGTTCTTAATTGTAAAATGCAAAGTTTGAAATACTGTAATTATATGAACTGTTAAAGTTTGTATTGTGGCTAATTTTGTTTATCTTAGAATATCAGAGTGTTCTTGGTAGAGTGTGAAATGTTGTACATACACATGTAAATAAAGAAGTAAAGTTATATAGTGCTGATATTATTGGCTATTATTATTACTATATTCAGTATATCAGCACACAGCCCGTGATGTGTACGGGTTGCTGAAGAATAGACCAATCGTAGACTGCATGTGTCGTAAAAAGCGACAGCACTAAGATCCATACCAACATCAGAAAGGACATTCGGTTGGTGAGCGCCTAGGCTCCAGAAGTAGCTACAAAATTTTCTTAAACGATTGTAACAGTTCCCCACTCCACAGAGATGAGAGGAGAAAGTCTATTCGCATCCTGATCCTCGCTATACTGTGACTTAATAAATAAATAAGATCATGAGCTTAAAGCAATAAAATGACAGATTTTACTGTTACATAATAATATTAAACTAATTTCTGAAAAAGCACTTGAAAAAATTAGCATATATATGAATCACAAGTAATTAACATCCTCATCATCTAACTATGATGGCTAGTGATTTGTACACACAAAGTAATAACTTCAATTCGAAGATTTCTATCAATGATAACCCATCTCTTTCGTTATAAGCAGCAAAACTTGATTATAAGTAGTGAGTCGGCACAGTAGATAATAGATAAAAGCAATGATCATATCGTCATCGAAAAGGTAAAAAATCGTTCTGTAGAGTTATAACAAAATTACATAACTGATAAATTTCTGTACTTTCATTGCTCATAAATAGTAGGAAGAATTTAACTGTCAGTTGGCCGATTTCAGTATAGTCGATTTCGGTTAGCCATTCGGGTATATGAGATCTGCAATGTTTTCAAAACGATGTCTTAATTGAATATTGCAAAATATCACTACTAATGATTGTATAGCAGCAAAAAATACATCCAGATAGTTTGGATTGGCGAAACAAAAATTTACTAGCATCAAGATAACGTAACAACGTAAAAAAAAAAAAAAAAAAAGTGAAAACAGCAATAGTCAAAAGCAACAACAAATGCAAGAATTTATAACAATAAAGATATTTCTTTCAGACTATTTCTTTCGACTTGAAGATTTAGCATAATTAAAATAATACTCTTCTGCAGGGCAACTGCTACAACAGTGCAGCTTTTCTTAAACAACAGCTGTATATGAAACTCTAACTTGTGCATTTACAATTGTTTGTCTTAGTCAGATTGACACAGTTCACATGAAAATATATATATATATATATATATATAATACATATATACATATATATATATATATATATCTATACTATATATATCTATATAGATATATATATAATACATATATATATGGATGTATATACATAAATTTATATAAATTATATTATATTATATATACATTTATGTATTTATATTTTTGAATTTATCATTGTTGTGTCCAAATCAAAGAAACTGCACCCTTGCAATTATTCTATTACAGTTGCACGAAGCACACTATCAGACAACATAACTCCCTGTAAACATTACACATTACATTCTTCAGAATGTAACTGAAGAATGTAATGTGCGATGGTATCCAGATGTTTACAGCTAATTGTTCTATTGCCAATCAAAATTATTTTTTTAAGAGAGATTTGATTCAACAAAGCAATGTCTGACAGACAACACTACAGAACTTAAGTACAAGCATAACTCTCCCTTCAATAGGTTTAAACACAGAGGAATAAATACAATGACATTTTCGACTTATCGACCAATTGTCAGAATCACTTTTCTTCAAGATTCACCTCCCTTTAGTTCTTTAGTCAATTTGAGTTAGCTCAACATTCAGTGACAAGTAATCTATCCCATAGATCTTCAACCATGAATCTGATACTAAATTCTTGTCAATCGATAAATCCTGCATTACTACTTGCTTTACTACTGACAAATAATTGAGTAAAATTAAACAAAAAACGTAAACACAGTATTCTTAAGCTAATTTTTATCCTTAAGATTAGTAACACGATGATTTAACAACCAATGAGACATTTAAGTAGTAATAAATCGCTTTAGCTCAATCAGATCTCGCAGTACATGTGTTTTGTCAACATCTTTAAGTTTCTCGTTAGTTAGCTCGCGGTTAGGATCGTAAACAAAAGCAGACATGCCCAAAGCACGCGGGGCCAAGTAATCACAAACAACATCATCTCCAATATGCCCCGCCTCCTCCGGCTTCATCTGCGCCATATTGAGGGCAAACCTGAAGATCTCTGCGTCTGGTTTGGCTGCCTTAGCTGTCCAAGAAGATACAAGAAAATCGAAATACTCTCGCAAACCGGTTGCACGAAGCACACCTTCGAGACGCTCGTCAAAGTTCGACACGATGGCTGTCTTCACACCAGAAGCTCTGAGGAATTTGAGAGTCTCCTTTGCGTGAGGCATGGGCTCCCAGTGACTGGCGATGGAGTAGCCTGTGTAGAGAGCATCGAAGACTGGACTGAGCTCAGACGGTTTACCTTTGAAGCCGGCCTTGATGAATACACCCGTGACAAACTCCCTCCACCACTCCCTAGTCGTCATGCCTTGATGTATGCCGTAGACTGGAAACTGTTTCTGCTTCTCTTCGTACACTGATCTACATGAAACAGTTAATCAATCATTTGGGACATACTTAGTCAAAACTCTTCTCTATTTCTCAATAGTCATAAAAGTAAACAAGCATTATAATAAAGGTTTAATGTCCGTTTCCTCATCCAGGCATGATGTCAGGGACGTAGTGAAATTGTGAAATGATCAACTATGTTGATATCTATCACTTTTTAATACCACACATTTAAACTGTAAAATAAATTTATATTTATAAATTAGGCAATTTATTCCATTTTCAGTGTAACCAGTCCAGTAAATGCCGAGATTTTACTCTCAGATCAGCGCGGCTGGGATTCGAACCCACGAGGGTTCAATTGACCTCAGGATCTGTCATTTAAAACATCATGACGTTACCCCTACGCTATTAAGACATTCTCTCTAATTCATCATGCCCTAATGTATCACTGAAAATGTTTCACTTTAAGCTGATCTGAAACATATTTTCAACAACTTAATAATAACTGAATAATAATTTAATAATTATTTTTAATAATTTATGAAGCTGACAATAAAATACATCAATGAGGTTCTTACACAGATCTGCCATTAGTCAATCCCTTCACCGACCCTGAGGAACGACTAAATGACAGCAAGACGAAAGGAAATAAGCCTTTCAAAGGTTAGCATATTTTCTTAAAGATTCCTTTGCAAATACACAAGTTTCCAATGTATGCCAACACAGAATATTTTATCACAATTTCTGTTACATTTTTTATGAACCAGTGGTACGAACTTGTATTATCAGTAAGGTATAATGACAGGGAATCGGAGAAGAGTTCAAAATCAAGGCCCAAGCAACAATGATTTCTTTTCAAGATGAGAAACTGATGTTAAACTCGGGTCTTAGCATTCAATCATTTGCTGAACTCTAGCATAAAATGACGCATTTACTTCTTTACAAAAAACTAAAGAAATTAATACTCATAGTAGATATGCCATTGGGTCAGCTATATGCTGCACATAATTGATTATATCTACCATGAATGGTCTAATATTTATAATAAAATGGTATGAAATGAATGAATGGGGGACAGCGTTGAATTACAACTTCATAATTATTTATTTATTTATTCATTTATCACACATTTAATAAGCATTCTATTTGAGTTATAAATGTTTTACAATAAAAGGGAAAAGAGTTGCTACAAAAACTTAAATGAATGGATAAACTTGTCTAGTCGTATCCCGACCCTGGTTAAAGTGGGAATTAAGGGAAGATGATGATGAATAGAAGGGAAAAGTGTATGAACTGAAATAAAGGCCTTGTTGAAGCACTTATATATTTCAAAAAAAAAATTGTATGAATCTAATTATGCAAACATAGAATACGGTGAATATAACATGTACCAGATTAATTCAGCATATAATTCTTACACAAAAAGTACCATGAAGCAGTTGAGAGTTTAGTGAAAACTTAAAAATGTTATGTCTGTAAATGATATATTAAGTTACTATTAAGGATCTTTAGTTACCGATATAACTTAAATACACTTTAGATGATATAGAAAAATAAGAAAAGAATAATAATAAATAATAAAATGATCATGAAAAGTTACTAAATGTAGTAATCTCAGTATGAAAGTAATATAGAAATACTCAGCTTCAAATTTGGTATATGCAAACTATCTGGAAGTTAACAATCAAAACCTGCTCTTTGACCGTCAGATTTTGAGAAGTAAGATTTTGAGTTTCGTACAACAAAGTTTTCCACTAACTTGCAAACTTATAAGCTTAGCGGCTTAGCCTAAACATTAATTAGCCTAAATGATAGGATCAACTTGTTAGTAAATGCAGAGTTTTTCTAAACAAGAAACAGACTATGTGTAAGAATATTTAACCTACGACCTGTAACTTGGTAAAACACTAGAGAAAGGGAACAAGACAGAAGCCTCACAAAATCAAAATATAAATTAAATATTTAACACAATAATTCTTATTACTAACTTGTAGACCTCAATGACATCCTTATCGCTGACGTTGACACCGTGTGCCCGAGCCACTTCGGCGTAAGCTCTACCCGGAGATATTCTCACCTTCAGCAGCGTGTCCTTCACGTCGAACGTTATCATTCTCAGGCGAGACATGTCGGCTCGATTTATCTATCTATAGAAATTATAGAAATATAGAAATTAGGGAAGGCTTAGCTTAGCAAGATTATACCTAAAATCAAATTTTGAGCAAAACACTACAAAATGAATTTTTTTCACAAATATGAGGAGTCTATTGGAAGTCATGCTTGTATAAATTATGCGCAATTGACGGTATAAATTTGTATTAACCAACTTTATTTATTAGATTTTGTTTTCCACCCTTCAGCTTGTCTTAGTTCTCGCTATTGTACGGACGACAGTAGCATTCTAATTGTTGTTGCCCCAGTAGCAGATTGATTTTGGACTGATTTTCTGGATTTTGGAATTTGCACTGCTTTGGACCATTCATTTTGCTCGCCGGCTTGATTTTGACTCAATAGTGCTCGATGTTGTCATTGATGACTCTAGCACTCTAACTGTTGTTATTATTTATTAATATTATTAGCAACTATACAAAAATTAAAACTAAAGCAAATACTTGAATACTCCATTATATTATATAATAGTGTTTTAATACAATATTCAACATAATCTAACAAAACAGCTCAACTACTTGATATAGTATTTTGACCCTGAGATACGAGCGTTACGTGATATATGCCTAACAATTAAACCGGAGACCTGATGAACTTATTTATGAGAAATGCCATAAAAACATGCCCTAAAACAAATTACAGAACAATCAGCTGATCGTGGCTTCCTCTAACAGTTTTCTTCAATTCCAGACACTAGATATTTCCTACAAGTTTGAATATTATACAATTTCGAGTTTCTTAACTTAACATAAGTTAAGAAACTCGAAATTTTTCAATAAAAAAAGAAGAGTTTCGAAAGGTGATAAAAGTTAATAGATCTAAGTTGGATCTTGATAACTTTTTAATGATGACTTTAAACCTTTGTATGTCAAAGTATTACAAGACCTCATCATGTGTCTGTCATAAAAATTAATGTTCTAGGATAAAGGTAAATCATAAAATCATCCTGTGATTACTGACCCAGTACTTTGCTGCTGTGTGAACTTTATTGGAAATTTATGTGAAGGGCATCTCCATGGCTAGTAAATGTTTACATTATAGACCTGCTAAACTCAGAAACTTGCTCACTTTCCAAAGGCCTTCTTTTGCTTAACTTCCACATCTACACTAAACTCTAAAACTGGACCACTTCCAAGGTCGTGCGAGTGGTCCAGTTCTGTTTCACTTTGTAGTTTATTTCTTCTAAAATTTTCCAGTAAAAGTATATACATGTACATATTGGAATTTCTTTGTGCGCAGCCTATCGATTCAGAAAAATAAGTTGGGTATATTTTATAAGTTATGTATATTTGCGCCATTACATTTATCTACAGTCTAGATGGAAATGTACAAAGTCCAAAGAATTATAGTCTGTTTTAAAATCTATAGTTTTGCATATAATCATGCAGGTAGATTCTATATATACATGTGTGTGTGTGTGTGTGTGTGTGTGTGTGTGTGTGTGTGTGTGTGTGTGTGTGTGTGTGTATATATATATTATATATATATATATATATATATATATATATATAATATATATATATATATATATTCTTGTATTCACCAAACAAGTAGCAGTATTACAAGAAAATAAACAAATATAAATGAATATATATATATATATATATATATATATATATATATTATATATATATATATATATATACATTGAAAAGTTTCTAAATTCATAATTATTTGAACTTAAATAAATTACACTGATTTAGGATGTTGTGACAACTTGTACCACCGGTCCAGTCATAATTTAATACCTCATCAAAAATTTAAAAGATGAACTCTAAATAAACAATAATAAAGTAAAAGTGAATACACATTATAGTGAAATGATCATCTATATATGTTGATATATGTCACTTTTAACACCACATGTTTAAACCGTTGGGAAATTTAGACCATTTTCCATATAACCAGTCCAGTGAATGTCCGAGATTTTACTCTCAGATCAGCGCGGCTGGGATTCGAACCCACGAGGGTTCAATTCTCCTCAGGATCAATCATTTAAGACTTTCTGACCTTACCCCTTAGCTATTAAGACATTTAAAAAAAACAATTTTAATAACAACATAGGACTTACCAACACATACAACTTTGTATTTGTTTTCCAGATTTTGAAATTTGCATCGTTTTTTGGTACATTATTGGTCAATTTGAATTTGGTTCAATAATATTCGATGTTGCCATTGACAAATGTTTAATTTTGTTGCCATTTAATGGGTATCATTGTCAAACAGAGTACTATAATTAGAAACGTAAGAAAAATAATCGTAAGCATTAGTTTCGTTATTGCTATTAATATGAAATATTGAGTTTTAAATTATTAAATTATTAATTATATTCAATTGATATTAAATCTTTTAATATCGTCACCTAGTTAATATTTAATAGCGTAATAATCAATAATTGACCAAATTTACATTTTTAAATTAAAATATATGTTAATTTTTAAGACCATTAAAACCTATGTTTACAAATAAAAGCTTATTGTAGTCTTATCTTGAAAGCTAATTGTGAAAAGTATTTTTAAATAAATTTTAAATTACAAGAATTAAAACAAAAAGCATTTGAGTTGTAGTCATTCTCATTTAAGTAAATTTTATTTTTATATAGCCAACGCAATAATATCTTCACTTTATTGATATTATTGCGCAGGAAACAGTCATTAAAGGGCGTATGGCACGGTTAAAACCTAATAATCATGACTAGAAAAAACTGACTGTGTGTATATTGTATAAAAGTTGAAACAGCGAATAGTTGATGAGATTATGTTAGGAAAAAGCTTTCATAAATTATTTGTTTAATGATAATTTATGAAATATGGACTTCAGTAGTCAGATTTTACATAAAACATGAATAAACATAAACAGTTAAATAAACATAAATTAAATATATTTGCTCTATATATTTACATATTGAGTGAATTGATAGTCAATATGACCTTTTATGATACATAACATAATTTGTTGCATTGTTTGTGTAGGATATGCACTACCTTCTTTGCAGTACATTACGAACACACTGAGATATTTTATTGCAGTTCTGAGTGAAAGAATTAAATTCTGCTAAGAATTCAGAGAATATTATGTATGGATATTTGTTTTTTCAAATATATTCAACTTTGTAACCAAGCGTTTAAATGCTTAAGAACATATTTTGCTTAAATGATCATGCCTTACAATATCTGTTGCTTTTAATACCACAGGATTAATTAAATTGATTGATAGTTTTGTTATTTATACACGTTACCATTCCTGTGAGTATCAAAGTTTTAAGTTAAGATATTATCATTTTATCTAAAAGCTAAGTGTACATGATTACTCTGCATAGATCTCTGGATAGGATAGATCTCTTAAAATTTAGCAACATTACCTGACTCTTGATTTACTGTATGTACTGCTTTATTTAAAAATTAAAGCTAATTTTAACATTTTCAAACGTTAAATTATTATATTAACATTTTAATGATTTATGTGCAATATTGGACAGTATCTCAAATCATAATGTGTCTAAGATGATGGTGAGGTTAGAATAGCCTTAGGGTTCAGGGTTAACCCAACACATTCCTCCATTCTGTTCTAGTTCCCTGCTTTTCTGATTTTCTGTGGCTTTAAAAATGCTCGAATTAAAAAGTTATACAAGTTTTTGGAAAGGTTTCTAAGTTTAAAAAAAAAGTTATTTAAAGTTTTCTTGAGATAAAAAAAATGTCAGGTTTCAACTCTAGTGCATCACATTTAGTTATCCTTATAATTCAGCTCAGGTGACACTTGCTACATGATAATTTAATTGAATTCAATTCACTGCTGCTAATTCCTAACTGATTATACTATTCTCCACCTAATCGCAGTGACGAAACTCAGGATATTCTTGAGAGGAGTCGATGCCACAATAGATGATTACTTTCTTTGGTTTTTATGACGCAATATCATTCTTTTACAGTCCGATGTGATATTATCTTCTATTATTTGTAACCCCAACATACGTTGTTTTATCTTCTGAAATACGTACCTGCTGTTTTCTGTAATGCTTATATTTCAATATTAGCCTAAGAGGATGTTTGACCCTAAACACCCATATGCACCATGTATACTCTCTATATCTTGACCGTACCACTGCCTAATTGTCATACAACACTCAAAATCAGTGATGGACGAAATTAAATTTTCAATTAATTGAAAGACTTTGTTTAATTTCTTTAATGTTTAATTTGTTTTCTGTTATTTTTCTTCCTGTCAAATGTTGACGAATAAAGAAGTAGATATATAATTTTGCCTTTCTTTGATTTTACATCAAATATTTGATCTTTTGATGACGTCCCTGACGTCATCATTGTATGAGGAAATGGACGTTTAACCTTTATTATTATTATTTATTATTATTAATCTATGTTTCAGGTTACCAGTGATGACACCGAGAACTTGTGTTTATTTTGTCGACAGTGACGAGAAGATCGTTGGAGTGACCATCGTCAGTGAAGAAGTCTTTGTAATGCGATATCGTCAGATTCAACTCGAAGTCTACAATTTAAATAACCTGAGAATATCGCGTGATATTAAGATACCGGACATGAAGTTACCAGAAGATCTAGTTGGCTGCTCGTACAGTAGGACTCTCTATATCAGTGATCGAGAACTCTCCATCATACACAAAGTGAATATTTCTAATAATAAAATATCGAGCTGGGAGGTTCGTGAAGGAGTACCGTGGGGCTTATCGATGACTCTGTCACACAATGTTTTAGTTACATCAAGAACACTGAGCTGCGAGTCAGAAGGTAGAATTGTGGAGTATACCAGAGATGGTAATTTGCTACGAGTTATAGCAATTGATTCGAGTGTAGAAAGACCATGGAAGACTGTACAGATGTCTAAAGATCTGTTCGCTGTATGCTATGTCGGTTCTGTACAAGGCGTCTGTATTGTCGACTCTGAAGGACTTGTCATATTATCTTATCTTTGTGAGGATCATCACGGGGAAATAGCAACAACAGCAGATGATAATGAATCGAGAACTAATGGTGATATACGTAATCTACATGACGCTAAAGATCAAGGTGAGGTACGGGATCACAGCAATATAGGTCAGGGAGAGAAGGTGACTGAGGTCATTAGTAGTGAAGGTGAAGGTCAGAAGTTTGATGAAGGTTTCCTGCGACATCGCTATGCAGTGGCAGTGGATAGAATTAGTAAACGGATATTTTTGGCAGATGGCTTAAATGATAAAGTGCTCATGTTAGATTTTAACCTAACTTCCTTATGCAATGTGCACACACCTCCTGGTCTTATAGAACCGTATTGTTTGTACTTTCACCCATTTAATGATCGATTAGTTATTGGTGGAAGACGATCTGAATTAGTGTAGGCTTTCATATTAATAATTGTCAACGTAAGAAAGTGCATTCGGTTGGCGAGTGCCTAGGCTCCAGAAATTCCTACAGTTTTTCTATCCCGAACCTAGTTAAACTAGGAGTCAAGGAAAGGTGATGATGATGATTTGTTATTAATATTATAATATTAATAATAATTAATAATAATATCAATATAATTAATATAATATTAATAATATTATAATATTAATGTTACTAATATTAATAATATTAATATTATATTGTTATTATGTGAGAATTATAATCAAGAAATATTTTGTTCAACATATTCCAACCGTGCCACGAGTCAACATTTGTTAGGTGGTGACTTTTAATACTAGACTAACTGATCATTCATGCTTCGTACCGGTAGTACAGTTGCAGTAGCGGTTGTGGCTTTTGACAATCTAAATTGCTATACTTTAATATTCATAATGTCTCTTGGTAATTGGTTATGATTATTCAGACTCGTAGAAATTGACGGATTTATTGATTTTATTATCATAATAATTCATTTAATGGCTCGTTGAGAAATTTCTAATCTTTAAATTGATGTCTAACTACTTTGGAGCATTGATACATGTGTAATTTTTTATTTTTATTTTTTTTGTTCGCATAGTTACACTCATGACGTACCGCATGAGCTACATAGTTTCCTTGCTTGGTTTCTGTTTTTGTAGTTTTCGTTATTTCCTCCATTCCTCTCCATGGTTATTAGTAATCGTTGCCTTTCGTTGGCGCATTAATTGCAGCCGGCGCGGATTTAAGAATAACCTTCCAACACCCTCGGGATTTTTCTTTCAAAGCTGTCAACACTCGGTCTTCCAAGGTGGTCGCCCACAAAGTACTAACCGGCGCGAGGGAGCTTAACTTCGTTCAACTGACGCGCAGCTTAACCGAGTGCGCTAATCCCGCTCCCCAAAATTAATTAATTAGCGTCCCTGATGGTTTGCTTTATGCTTGCATATTTGCTGTGTTTAGTTTGGGTTGAAATTTGTGGTATTATATACAAGCTGACATGGAAGCGACTTTTATTATTATTGAATGATGCTTTAATTTTATTTCTGAGAGAGAACTCTTATTTCAAAAATACACTCAAATATGCACGTCCCTTCTGACGTCCCTTACATCATCCTTGGATGAGGAAATAGACGTTAAACCTTTATTATTATTATTATTATTATATTAAGCTATAATTAATGCAGCCCTGTTTGTTCGTGAGCAACAATTTAACAGCATCCTTCAAATTACGTCATGTTTTGAACATATCATAACGTATACATTCACTGAACGTATGCCTCCTTTGTGTACTCATAAAAATATGGGTTTAACGTCAAGGTCAGAAGCCGAAAGGGCTTCTCTTCAAGACGTCAGAGGGTGTACTGTGAAAGATGAATATCCGATCTTTTGCTCTCTGCTCAGCTCCAATGGGAATTGATCCCAGGACATCAGAAATAGTCATTTAAACATCAAACCGTTACTTAACGCGCTTACACACTGAGCCATCGAGACATTAGTACACTTTCATGCACCATACTCTGGACTTTATTTTCCACGAAACTCGTTTACACTGCTTCTTGTGTTGATACACTAGCTACAGGTATACTCTTCCTATGTTGTCCAGTAAGTACCAGAGGATTACATTGCGGAAAATGTAATCCTAATGTTCATGTTGAGTAATGGTTCAAATAAGCTTATAAATTAAGTGGAGTGTCGAATGGGAAAAAATTTTTGCTAATAATGTCAGTACTGAAATTATTCACAATCATTTTGGTATGCACGTTGTTTATTTAAAAAAATGTACTTGCACACGCACACATGCACACACATTTTCACACATATACATGAAGAGGTACGTACACATAAATAGATAGACACGCTCAAACGGGCCTAGCTGCATGTGTACACGCATTCAAAATCATAAATATCTAGAAGTCCAAATATACACACATTTAATCATTGCATCATACACAAGTGTAGGCCTATACACAAACATTCATCAAAGCCAATGGCGGCAATAATTACACATTTACGAATAATTAATTTAGATTAACTACTTTTTTAGTTAAAGCGAAAGTTTAACAACAACAATACGATTAGAGTGCTACTATTGTCCATGACAACATTGAGCACTGTGAAACCAAATCAAAGGCGATGAGCAGAGTGAGGGGTAATTAAATCTTAAAGTAACGAGCCATAATTATAATTAATAACCGATTTGCTTTTTCCTGTAACTATTCAGTGATATACCTCTAGCTTCCTCTATCTGAGGAAGGCCTAGGGGCCCACCTCGATCGTCATAAGCAGAATTCCTCAAGAAAATCATATAAACAACAAGATCCAGTATTGCTAGATGATTTAAAGTTAAAACTCGTATGTAGGCATGAAGAGCAAAACGGAAGTCGGAGAAGATTGGATGCCTTATAAATAATGGGCCTGCCAGTAGGCAGTGCACTGAGAGGGAGAGAGAGATACCCTGTTACATGGGATTGCGTCCATATTTTTCACACTGTAAGCTGCACTGTCGGCGGGATTTAGCGCACTTAGTTTAGTTGCGCGTCAATAATCGAAGTTACGTTACATCGGCCTCGGTTAGTACTTTGTGGGTGACTACCTTGGAGGACTGAGTATTGACGAGGCAATAACCATGGAGAGGAAGGAGGAAATGGGACTTAAACTAGCATCTATGTTTCCTGACCCAGTGTGCCGTTATGTTGTTGTGTTTAGGTTGTATTCTTTACTAGCAATAATGACGCATTTAAAAGCGATGCCTTAAAGTCTAAACTTCGTACGTTTTTCCAGAAATTGAATATTAAACAAGGGGAGGTTTACGTGCTGGTCGTAAATCGTGGACCATAGATGAAAAAGTAAAATAGTAGGCCTAGTGGCCTACTCAGGAAATATTCGGAATAAAACTCTCAATACATTCAGATACTGAACTTGTATTTCTTGCATGCTTAAAGAAAGAATTCACACGAGGCTTGCATATATCCTAACAGATTCACTAAGAAAGTTCATAAAACACACTCTCCCTCTCTCCTCAGTCTCAATAAAGTAAAGCCGTGTTCATAAATGATACACACGTTCATTATCACTCTACAGTAAAACTAGTGTTCAATATCCAATAGCATTTCATAAAAGTAATTACGTTAATCATAGCAAAAACTCGATCCTTTACCTTAACTGGCTCATCTTTTGTTGAAAACCAAGGAGAACATTGTGTCTAAATTGCAGTGGACCCAGAGTAATACATTAAAAAATAGTTTTCTTTGAAAGACTGAAACACACTGCAGTTGAGCTTTCCGAAATATTAAAAAATAAAATCTGATTTGAATAACTTAATCAACAGTTGATAAAAAAGCGATTATATACAATATACAAGAGCATAAAATTGTCTATGCGATTATAATTATACAATACACAAGAGTATAAATTAAAGAGAGATGGAATACACACGATTGACACGAATATAAAGTGAGATTGGCAGTTTGGTGCAAATTCCAAAATCCAGAAAATCAGTCCAAAGTAAAAAAATGCAAATGAAAAAATAAAATGTAAATGCAAAGACCGTGAACACAAAAATACAATTAAATGTGATTAGTTCTTCAAACTTGCATATTTACTTACATTTTAAACGATCAATAATGTCGTGACCTGCCTTGCTGCCTGTTCGTCCTCGAGCGGTTGTCTACTTCTGGACTCGCTCGCCGGTCGGCAGTGCTTCGAGACGGCAGCTTTTTCGTCTAATATTTTACTAAGGGTACCGCTTGTCAGGAGAAACCGAGTTGCTGCTCTTCGGATGATACTTCTTTCCCGGTATCATTCGTCTCGATGGGCCTTTCTTGTTCATTTCCGACTGAGTAGGCCAAGGTCCAACCTCCCTTGCCTACTTCGTTATTGGGTTCTTGGGAACCCGGTGCACAGCGTCGACGCTGGACCGAGTCGGGAGTAGAAGTGTACTCCACGTCTTCTACGTATTTAGGCGATGACGGTTGAGTTTCTGCCATGCTCCCTTGGTAGAAACTATCCCTTGACATTCGTGGTTCTCGGGGCGAAGTGATATGGTGACCCGAACCGGGAGTGGAAGCGTAATCCACGTCTGAGTTATTTTGGGCGATTACGGTTTGAGTTTCTGCCCTGCTTCCTAGTTTTACAAACTGGTATAGTAAATAATTATATGATTGGTTGTTTTAACTGCGACGAACTTTATCTTCTTTACCCTATTGAACTTCCCTATATCCCTTTTTTAGACTTATTCTTCCCTACCTCTTTTCCTATATTGGTCTTTTCGTAGTTTCTACTCTCGCCTTTGCTGAAGGTAGTATAATTGGTCTTCAGCGTAGTCGATGAGAAATTCGTTGATAGTCAACTGGTAATTGGTAATCCTGCTCCCGCCTGCAGAGACGAACTCGACCCAGGTGCTTAGAAAATACCTGCAGAGACGAACTCGACCCAGGCAATGCCGTTGTTAGCCTCCTCGCCTGCAGAGACAAACTCGACCCAGGCGCTTAGCAAATACCCGCAGAGACGGACTCGACCCGAGTATTGCCATGGATGGACTGCCAGCCTCTTACCTGGGCCTACCCAGAGGGACGCCAACACCACAATACAACAAATCGATACAACAACAAGACAAATACCGGGGGCTACGAGCCTAGGTTAACAAGCGAGCTTGAAAGCTTTCGGCTAGACGAAGACCAGATTTCTGTATACTAATCGTACTTTTGCCTTGGGATTGGGATTTTACGTAGTATCCTCGCTCGGTTCCCAGTACTTTCGCGTAGAAGGTTCTGGCCTCCCTGAGTTACTGCGCAGACGAACCACGCAGAACCCAATCTGATTTTGTATGTATCGACGGCCGCTTTATATACTACTCGAGCGATCGACTTCAGCTTATCACAACATTTCTCGCTTAGTCGATTTACGCGCCAGGTGCGTCACTTTGGAAATACCCTGCGTAATAATCTAGCTATACCCACTCACAACCTCGGCTTATATCATCTATTATTAATCTTTGGAAAAACCCTACGTCATTTATTATTTATAAATAACTGCTGTATAATATTTGCTTTCGATCTCTAATATATATTTCTTAATATATAAATTGTGAACAATGTTCACAATTTGAACAATGGCGTGCTCATTACAAATAACAGACGTGCAATCAGCTGTGTGGTATAGTAGGCCCTAAGTGCGGTATGTGTCGTGCAGTATGTGTAGTATGTTGGGTATGCGTGGCACTAAGAAGGCATCGTATGTTTCTGTCAAAGAAAACAACTGATGATTATTTTTCACTAATACGTATGCAACAAACAATCCAGTCAGCCTACCATTAGTGAGTACCTATAAGGTACTCACTAATGGTAGGCTGACTGGATTGTTTGTTCATTAAAAATATTGCGGTGTATACGTGAGTGGTAACTAAATATTGTTAGCAACAAAATTTTGTTTCCATCCAATCTTCGGAAATCTTCATTTGAAGCACGTCGGCCTTTGCTTTCCTATGAGCAATTCAACAGGTAGTTGAAGACCTATCTTTTCCATCTCTCTTTTCCATCCAATGTCCATGAGCAGCGACCTGCGCCTAAACCTCCTTTTCTTTAATTCTCTTTCTTTGGACTGATTATCTGGATTTTGGAATTTGCACCGTTTTTGGACCTTCTGTTTGCTCGCTGGCTAGATTTTGTCTCAATAGTGCTCAATGTTGTCATTGATGACTATAGCACTAATTGTTATTATTATTATTATTACCTTAGTCTTAAACAAGAAATATTTAAGATGATTGTGGTTGTTAAACTCTTGTTAAACGAGTCTTAATTTCTCTATGATCAGAAAGCACAGTATGCTTCTTAAAAAGTATCCTGTGCTTTCTGACCCAGACAGCTGGTATGTTATGTTATGATGAAAAATTGACGATGAAATACATTTTAATTTATAATTTAACTTATTAATTTTAACTCGCTGCTACCAACTTCTCAGAAAAACGTGAGCAAAGTGTTCGAACGATTCTTGGGCAGTTTACCAAATCTTTGTTTGTGTGTATTATTTATTTGTATTTATGTTATAAAATAAAATAAATAGTATTTTGCTTGATTTTATTTTTAATTTTTTAAGCAACTATGTAATTCATCAACTAACTGTTTTATAACTAATCCGTTATTTTGTATATACGTCCGCTTATTTGTTTATATCTTGAAATATTGAATTATATAGTACTCTCTTAATGTCACAACAAGGTAGGGCATTCAGAGTTTAAATTTTCATTTCCAAGCCGATCCGAGAATAACCGTCGAAAATCGTTATTGTATTGGTATATATTGCGAATAATGTAGAAAATGGATTTTTAAGTACGACCCAGAATCCTCTGGATATCATTTGATGGTTGTAGGTTTGAATTTAGACGCATTCTTTAGATATTACATTTTTGCAAATTATTGTAGATAAATGTAGATAAAATTAAAAAAGAAATAGTTATTGTAAGGGCCGACATTCGATGTACCTTCTGAAGGTTTTGCACGCTACACACTACCTTAAACCAAGTAATAATTTGCATATGACGGACCAATTGACTCTCAATCCTAACGCATATATGCAGTGATTTTTATTGGTACTCCATATAATACTATATATAATTCCAATCATCTGTCAAAGTGCATTGTAGCTGTTCTCTATATTAATTTGCTATTTATTGATTGTTATATGGTTAATAGCATATATGTAGCTCTAATATTTGAAATCTACTGAGGTGTAGTGGTAAAATATAACCCTAACATTGCTAGGCTTACAATGGATCCCAGTTATTGGACTACAGCTGCATTAAAGCACACCAGCCAATCGGGCACTGACAATACTTCTCGTAACGCTGATGTAGGTCAAGCTAATCAGGTGAACTCAAATGCCCTATATCAGCTAGATCTGCTGCAGCTTCTGGAACGTCAGCGTCTTGGTAATTATCTGAAATTATAATTGTGGCTATTCTTACTTGTATTTGTAGCGTAGAGAGAAGATTTAAGCAATTATAAACTTGTTTATTCTTCAACTTAAGTAATGTAGTTTTATTGTCTAAAGCATCACCCACAACATCTATCACCTATCTTATACATTGTCTAAAATATTTTTATAAATCTGTTTAGGAAGTTTCATGCTGATTAGTAAAGAGAGTGACATTATATCAGTGACGGGCAAGCCCAGAAGTTGAACCACGCATATACCGATCCGCGGTCGAATATTTTACCGACATTGCCACTGGCTCCAGTCAGGGGTGATATACATATATGCATGTATATATACAAATATATGCACATGTATTATACACATACTAATTTATGTACATGTATATATATTTGCTGTAGGTTTAGCTGCAAATCTATTCGTCCAGCAGTCGAGTAATTCAGGTGGAAATTCGACATCTTCTTCTCCTGCCGCTCTGAGCTACTCCTCGACACTGCTGGATGCCTCTTCAAACCAGGGACTCTACTCATACACAGGAAATGCCTTGACTCCACAATCCTCCGTGCCGATACTCTCTGGTTCCACTCTGACCTACGACAACTTGCTGCAGCAGAGTTCCGAGTCACATTTCTTGACTAACCAGTTGCCGCTGATACTGAGTCAAGGTACCGCCGATACAAACAAGAATGTTGCTTCGTTGCAGGGCAAGCTACCGGAGAGCAACGCGTTGTCGTTGGGCTATGAAAGAGCATCTCAAGAACTGCAACAACAACAGTACACGCTGACGCAAGAGAACAATAGAGTCTCTCAGCGGACCAGCAGAGACAGTGCCGGATATAATCATGAGAGTAGCTCCGCTAGCACCGGTATCACGATCAGTCAAGATCTGGAGTCACGCTACTCATTGCTGTCTGATTTCATAGAGAATACAGTGGGACGACAGAATCTCGACTCTTATACTTCTTACAGCCTGTTAACGTCGAGACAGGGGAACGAGGGGTTTAATTCATCTGGAAGGGTAGATGCAAAGGCTGGAACAAATGCACAGGTAAGACTGAAAAATAGTAATGTCTCTTTTAAAAGCTAAAAACTGTTTCTAAGATTTTTTTCTGCTTATCTAACGGAGCATATGCAATGCAGGAACTAATATGATAATTTTCTACCGTAACAGAAGTGGAGTCCTACTGTAAATATAAATAGTTACTTATAATCAGTAGAAGTGTGGCTAAGTGTTCTGTCCAAAAAATATTATATTTAATATCTTAGACACTTTTTTCTTGACTCACTGTACATATGCATTTTGGCTATTTGATGTTCACTTATGAGCACTTCATTTATCAACAAATTTATGCCATCAACTACAGAACCTTTTTCCATAGAGAATGTACCATTAATAGTTTAGGTTATATATTTATGTGGCTTATGTGGCAATTTATAAAGCATTGCCTTGCTAGGATCTGCATTATCGTCTCTTAGAAATCATGTGCAGTTTCAAAGCGCTATTTGATGTGAAATCAGCAAGGCCCACTTTCGCTGTGTGCATACCCACTTGAGAAATAATATAATATGAGATTGCCAATTGTAAAGCTGAAGTAGAGTCATGTTCTAAGAGTTTATCATTATGTTTCAGGTGCTTTCCTCGACTCTTCTGAAGTCCTATCCGACTGGATCTGAGTCCATAACATCTGCCAACATGGGCAGATGTTCCATGATCGGCAATCAGTCCGTCACTGACCCAGAGCTACTGCAATACGTTAAGTCGGATGCTGTGGATCTATCCAACATGAACAAGAGTTCTGACAAACAATCTGAACAGTACGTAACTGTTAACACCGGAGAACTCATGTCGCAGTATAACTTTCTCACCCCTGATGGGAGGCTGTTGATAATAGATGCCTCGGATCAGGCATCTCTCACGGCAGCGGCTCAGAAAGGTTATATGTTAGTTATGTCGCAGCCTTACGAGATGGTGGCCGATAAGAGCTATGAAGCTGTCAGTCCTCCCCCCACTGTAGATCTGAGCCAGGCTTCAGCTCTTAATCTCATCGACGCTTTCTATCCGTCGGCCGTCGAAGCTTCAAAACAAAGCCTAATGCAAAGTGATGCGGGGATAATGTACTCGTCGGCCGGAGGTCAGCAGGTTCTGTCCAGTGATGCCGCTGCTAGCAGTCACTATGCAGCGGGAGATGGTAGCACTGCAGGAGTCAATGCTGGACGTAAGAAAGCGGGCGAGTCGGGAGTGGGAATCGTTTTGCCGATGCCGCAGACTAGGGACGCGACTCCTGCGCATTCTAATGCAACAAATCGATCTGCAGCGAGCACGGCTGGATACGTCAGTGGCGCTGGTCTAAAATCTGATTCATATCAGCAAACGCCTGTGAACGGTGCAAACGTGCGGCTTGCTGAGCCGTCTGGTGCGAAACAGGCGACTTCTCTCTCTAGAGGTGCCGAAGACACTTCACAGCCGATCTATCTCGCTAATATAAACGGTAACATATACGTAAATCAGTACACGATGTTACAGCCGGGAGGAGCTAATGCTGGTGCTAGTGAAGTGACGCTATCGGCCGATGAGTATAATACACTGCAAGAGCTGGGTGGTGCAGTGGTACAACCTGGTGGGTATCAGACAATAGATTCTACTGGATACGCCGGTGTTCTGGATCCTTCCATGTATCAAACCATCCTACAACAACAACAACAACAGTATCTACCAGAGGGGTCTGTCTCAAACACTGCAGCAGCTCTTCAGAGTAATCTTGCAGCAGAAGCCGTATCGGCAATATCCAAATCCACGATGCTAGTGCCGGATCAAGATGACCAAGAGCTTGGCCATCTGGTGACTAATCAGGTGAAAACTGGTGGACGAGCACCGAGAGTGGATGGTCAGCCAAAGACAATGTCTGCTCCTGTCACAACCCGCTCGCTCATGGAATCGTCGATGAATGAAATAGTAACTGCCGTTACTTCGCCGAATACCTCGATTATTCAAGAACCGAAGACGCTGGCAAATATCAAGGCAAAAAAGCCTTCGAATGCTTTTGAGAATTCTTTCTTGAAGTTTTTATGCGGGGAAAAGTCGGAAACGCTAGCGAGCGTTGTGAGCGCTCCGATACGAAATAAGCCGGTTCTGCCGAAGTATGTTCCAGAGCCGCGGAGACCAACGCAGCAGCATTTAAGTGAGAAACATGTGGCCAGTACTGCGACTAAACCTGTTGAGCGTGATAGCGTAAAGGCTACCACTGTGGTAACCGCACCGCTTAAAACTACCGTTACTAAAAGCTCTGATTCGTCTGTTTCTGAAGCCTCTCACAGTGTAGATGCGTCGCAGACTAAGATGGACTGTATTGTTTTAAATTCTCTGGCGGCTCCGGTCGTTTCCTCCGCGCCGTCCTCTTCAATACCTCGAAAGTTTCCCGCTAAGTTTTCTCACAAGATGCACATGAAAGCTCAGGAGGCTACAAGCAGTGTGGCGCCATCTGCTAATGAATCTGATAGTAAAAGTTTGTTAAATTCTACAATTTTATTTCGTTCTTTCTGCTTGCAATGTAGATTGACTTTGTTTAGTTTAATACTAGTTTAATTATGGTTATAGTTTGTTAAATTCTATTTTATCTATTTTCCAATCTAATAGACTGAGTATGTTTAGTTTTCATTGTTCGTTGAGAAGTTTTTGTTTTGTATAAATTAGATGCTGTTAGATTTGTCCGAATAGATTAATAGAGGGAATATATGTTTATTTAGACAACGACAACAATGTACAACATGTACAAAAAGAGAAACAAAAGTACAAGTACATGCAGACTTACATAAGCAAACACAAAATACAAACAAGAGCACATGATACCCTATCTAGTTGACCACCTAGTTATTAGTCGTCGTAGAGATTTGACACAAACACGACAGGCTATTCAGAGCAAAAGAATTTAATATATGAGAGGTATATATGGGGGGGGGGAACTCTCAATAGGAGTTGGAAATTAGATTATGTTGAA
Source organism: Enchytraeus crypticus (assembly GCA_905160935.1). NCBI lineage: Eukaryota > Metazoa > Annelida > Clitellata > Enchytraeida > Enchytraeidae > Enchytraeus > Enchytraeus crypticus. The sequence goes on from CAJHZI010000566.1 coordinate 1,203,076, forward strand.
ATTTCTGTTAATTTTCTATTTACTGTTAACTGAATAATATAGATTTTACCAGACTTTGAAAAGTTGCTAAATTTAAAGCTGTTCTTTATTTAACTTATTCTCCCCTATCCAGTAAAAAAGTAAAGCTAAATAGCTAAGGTTAACGTCAGTTTCCTCACTCAAAAGCGGTGTCAGTGACGGGCAAGCCCAGGATTTTGAACCCTGCACATACTGATCCTCGGTCGAATATCTTACCGACATTGCCACTGGCTGGAGCCAGTGACAATGCTGTTTGTATGGTTATTATCTAATATATTTCTATGAGCACTGTAGCACTGCATATCTTTCGACAACAGGCTTGTCTTCCATTCAATTATATTATATTCTACATTGTAAATATGCTAATTTGTGGATTTGTTTCACTGTAGATCGAAATCATTGTGTGTTTTCTACATTGGATAGCTGCTACATCTTCCAAATTGTTAGAATTTCATCCATCTATCACTACACTAAATTTTTACATTATTTAATGTAAATAATTTGCATAGTATTACGATGTGACTGTTCCTGTTGAACTTAGAACTGCCTGAGACGACCCCGGGCATTGCCACACGAAGGAGGTCATCAGAGCAATCCAACACAGACTCTAAAAAACCCAATGTTCAGTGGACAGTTACGAGTAAAAAATCCAAGTATGTATTTGTATTTGTAGGTAGGTGAATCTTACTGAATTCATTGTCCTAATTTTTATAGCGTCTAAATTAAAATTGAAGTTCTAAATTTAGCATAGAATTGTAAGTTTTTAAAATATCCATTTTTATGTTTATTATAGATTACAAATTTGGAAATATATATGTAGATATGTCAGTAAAATGTTAATTTGTAATGCATGAAAAAGATGTGAATGTGTTAAATCAATAATTGCCAAATTGTTATAAAATGTAAGCTGCAAAAGAGTCCATAAATTGTGTAAGTAAATAAATAAATTCTACATTGTATAACGTATAACATAATTTTACTCACTTTGTATTGTGCAGAGCTAATTATTTGCCTGTCATAATGATTAATAAGATCTTTGTGCATGCTTTTTTTATTGCATTTTGCTGAAAATCACAGAATTTAATTACCAATTTATTGCGTATTGTTACTTTTACAGAATGCAGGTGAAGAAGTCCAAGGGAGGCCTTCCAGTGTTGGTAATCAAGGCTATACCACCCAAGGATTCTAAATGATATTTACTACATTTATAATTCACAATTTTCATCTGTAGAACACGTTGTTAATAGCCTGAAAGGTGACTATTATAATAAATTATGGATTACACTTTTGGCAGGATAGAATTAATTTATGAATATATCAGCCTATGATAATTTGAAGTCGAGAGTGAAATTAAATAGACCTCTTGAACCGGTTTGTTCGTAATCTCATGATTTGTTAAAGTACGACCAGCAGAAAATTACCAGCAGGAAAGTGGGAGCATTCACTCCGTCATGTCTGTATCTTTGTGGTGTCTCTTAATAATTAACTGGAATGGTTTTAAATTGATTTCATTTCAATAGGCTATTGGCAAATGATTATTGTAGAAATAAGTCTTCGATGTTCTTTATAATGATAGTTTTCATAATGAGACAGTTACTACCTAAAATATAAACTGTGGCTTAGAGATCTATTTGAAGATTCTGTATTTGCAATTTTGTCTGTTATATATCTTTGGTTACCTTGACTGTTTAACTGTAATAATGTGTGCATGTATGTGTGTGTATATATACTTATATATGATATATATATATATATATATATATATATATATATATATATATATATATATATATATATATATATATACAGGGTGAGTATAAAAAAAAGATAACACCTGCAAAAAGTTTGAATATCTCAGGCCATTGTCAATATTTTCCAGTAAAACTTTTACCAATTACTTAAGGACCAATTTCTGATATCTGATGGGGTGGCCAATTTTCATCCATTTTAATGTATAGATTGGCCTGTTATGAAAGTTTCAGCAGAGCAACCCCCCTTTTTTAATGTACTGTAAATATAAATTATATTTAATTCTATTTTTATTTTGGCCCTGAAGAGACCGTTGTAGTGGTTCAGAAAGAACCAATTGTATCTGCTAGCATTGCTGACTACTCGATATGCTTTCCTCCTGCTGCTACGCAGGACTGCAGTCGCTTTCGGAACGCTAGAACAGCCTTGTTGATTCCAGCTTGGGGCACTCTCTCCCAGATTGACTGTAGCACTTCCTGCAGTTCTGTCTTGTTTTTAGGCATCGGCTGGTGTATCTGATAGAGATGCAGCATGGTTCCCCAGACATGATAATCCAGAGGATTTACATCGGGAGTGTTTGGAGGCCATTCATTCTTCTTAATGAAATCCGGGTTTCCCTCGCTGATCCATTCCTGTGCATGACGAGATGCATGAACCGGAGCACCATTATGCTGAAAGATGAAATCATTTAGTAGAAGAGCATAGCAATCATCAAAGAGCTTGGGAAGTAAAGAATTGATGTAATAGTGAGCGTTCAACTTTTCCTTCTCGCCAATGAAGTGCAATTTGCCCTTACTGTTGCATCAAACGCCATTTAGGTAAAAATGGGGGTTGCTCTGCTGAAACTTGTATAACTAGCCCATCTATGGCCTAAAATGGATGAGAATTGGCCACCTCTTCAAAAATTAGTCCTTTATTAATTGGTAAAAGTTTGATTTGAAAATATTAACAATAGCCTGAGATATTCAAACTTTTTGCAGGTGTTACCATTTTTTTACTCACCCTGTATATATATATATATATGTATATATATATATATATATATATATATAATATAATATAATATATATATATAGCTGCATGTTCGTTTTGCTTTGTACATGTGCTATAATTTAAACATTTATTGTTGGTATTAGGAAGGAGGAGAGCTGTAGGAATTTAGATATGTAGTTTTATTGGTGCCTGTAATAGAATGAGACTCTTGATTGAGAAATCAGTAAATCAAATCGTTTACCTACTTATTCGTTTAAGAGCTTTTAGGTTCGGTCTGTTTATCTTGTGACAATTTTTTATGTCAAAAAATATGTTTAAAGATATTAATATAGTCATATTTTTAGTAAAAGTCTTAGTTCCGTTCTCATCTTCTATAACCGATGAGGGGTGAGGGGATAAATAATTAACTCCCCCTTGAAGGTTAATTTTTCAAACCACATTTTGAATTGGTTTGTAAGAAAAGAGTGACGGAGAAAATCCCCGTCTCAGCTAGGGCTTTGACTACGTCCAGCAATATAAATGAGCGTGAGGTTAGAGCACTACTATAATCAGTGGGGGTTAGGGAGATAAATATGAATTCCCATGGGAAGGTTAGTTTTCAAACCACTTTGGGAGAAGTCAGAAACTACTGACAGATAAAATCCCCGGCTTCCCCCAAAATGTAAAAATTTAGGAGTTTTCCAAGGGCTCAGGGGAAGTTTTTAACTAATGGGGGCTGCAGCCCCCCCTCACAATCACAGGTTTTTTAGAGTGAATAGGTTTTTCGTCAACGGTTTTACAATTTAATTTGTGATATGATGATGCATTGACATCTTGTGAGCATATTTTATGCAAGTAACTAAGTGATTCTGTCAGAGTGGACCGATTTAAATAAGTAGCGGATAAACAGGCGCCAGGATGCAATGCTACTTTATCGAGCAGTAGCATTGCATCATGAAGGAGCTGAACTTCGCTTAGACTTTTTTAGCATAGCCAGTGAATCGTACGAATGCTATTGACGCAGATCTACTTAATCTTGCGTATTTTTTCCCGCCATCTAGCAACACACTGACATTCTTTATCCTTCCTAATTGAGTTAACTATTCAAGCAATATTTAGTATTTTAATGATTTGTTTACAATCGTTTACGTGAGTCTGAAAAATCAGTGGCACTTAACTTTCTGTTTTTGTTCATTAATATACGCAGAATTGTTATATCTAGCTATTCTACTGTTCTTATAGCTATTGGAGGCTCTTGGTCTTTTCTATATCTCCAGAGATTTACAGGTTCTAATCTCGCCCGTATTTCATCATTCTATATCTAGGTGATTGGCCTGACGACTATGACATTTTATTTATTTGAAATTATACTTGATGGAAAAAGCCATTATGAGTATTATTAGTAGTATTATTTAAATTGAATCAATCAATAAGTATTTAACGTCCGGTTCCTCGCCATAAGGCAATGTCAGGGATGTCTCTTGCTGACGCTACACAAACAGGCGCCAAAATGCCACACGATGACTTTAACTTTGATGACTTTGACTTAGATTTGATATAGATAAATAGTTTTGTTGCTGTTTAAATGAAATTTGGACCGTGTATACCGTTATTGTCTTTATTGTGCCTTATATACCTAGAGTGTAAGGACTGAAATGAGCTGCTATGCACTCGTGTTTACTGAGCTATTCATTAGTTAAGCCTCTTTAGTTTATAGAACTGGTCGTCACCGATGTGCCATTACAGTTGATACCAATCACTACCACGCCGGGGTTTTTTGTAATTCTATTTCCACTAAGTAGCAGAAAATACCGTTCTCCGCTATTCTTGAATCATGTTTACAAGTATCTTGACATCCTACCGTGCTCCTATCATAATTATGATTTAATAAAGTTTGAATTGATATTTTAAACACAGTTTTGATGTCGTGAGAATTGAAAAGCGTAGGCTTATGTTTAAATACTTTATATTTAAGTTTTTTCATAGTACAGCAATGCGTAAGAGGGTTGTAATTTGTTGTAGTCACGCTCAGATAGATGCCTTCAATGAAACGACTCGACATACATCGTCGAGCTACCGTTACCAAGCGTACTTCAAGCTTTAATAACTAAAGTTCACTAAAACCTTTCTAAACAATCTTACCAATCCATTTAATTAAAAGTAAATCGCTTGGATGCAATGATGATGCGATGTGGGTTTAACGTCAAGGTCAGAAGCCCGAAGGACTTCTCAAGACAGGAACTTGAAGCTTCATACGAGTCCTTGAATAACCTCAGTAGTGAACTATAGATGAAGGTTGTAGCGTGTTTAACGTCAAGGTTCAGAAGCACAAGGCTTCTCTTTAAGACGACTCGACACACTCGAGCTACCATCGCAAAGATTAAGGTAACAGTAAGATATTGTTTATAGATAACAGTATGTTATATAAATAAATTATAATAAACGGTATGTTTATAACTTGGGTGAATGAAATCAACATGCCTTATTGAGCACTCGCTAAGAGCTAGTTTAGGGTATTTTATTGTAAGTCGCATATCCACTAAACATGACTGTAAAATGCTTGTAAATAGATTATATATCATACTTGGTATCTTATAACTGTGCTTTAATCACCAATGTTCCGTCGAATTTAGATAGCTTTATTTGACTGTACTAATTTTTGTTTTGAATATTGCTAGAGCATTCGAAAAAGGTAGATATTTAATTCACTGGGCCTACTGGTGACTACATTGAAATTTGGTTACTTGTTTTAAATCTTTATCAAAGTTGACAAGGATTATCTCGTGCGGACTGAATTCCTCCTGAAAGTTAACTCGTAATGGATTTGTTTATTTAATTTTTATAATTCTGAATGGAATTGATTATATTGAGACCTAATCTAAATAATGTTGACTGTGTAATTTGCTATTGGTTACTTTAAAGCATTTGTACGTTCGCGGCTTATGTATGTACACTGCGCGCTTTTTAGGCTCTTATATACATGTAAAACTGTGAAACTTGTGTTTAACGTCTGTTTCTTTTCAGCAAGAGTTTCTGCATGGAACGGTTCCACTGGGATTCAAATCCTTTCATCCAACTCGGTAAACGTCTGTTGATACTAGAGCTACATTTATGTGTTTCCTATATTTCTGAATTTAATCATTTGAATCGTGATATATTATATTTTAACCTGATCTTGTAATGCGCTAGAGACGCATTTGAATCAAAGTGTGAGCATATTATATCTGAGGTACATGGACTATGAGCAAACGTTTGGTCTACCCATACTATGTTCTTGAAGCCCCTTTTTCTTTTCTACTGATGCTAAAATGATTTGTTGTTGAATATTACGAGTAGTTGTTATGTACGATTTATTTTATTTGTCGCGAATAATATTATTAGAAATATATGTGAAATATTGTTATCAGTGATCTACTAATGTTCTAAACGTGTAATTGCAAGACTCTGCATTTCCGTAGTTTACGAAAATGTGCAAAAATAAGGTCGAGTAATTAAATGTAAAGCATATGTAAATACAGTTTAACTAGCCCTAGCTGCAATGGGTTTATATAACGCTAAAGAATGAATAAAAGTTTGACGTTCGTTTCGTCATATGCAGGAGCGTTAGGGACAAGCGAGCAGGGGATTTGAATCTGCATCTGGTATGTCGGGTCAAAACATTATGGATATAACTGATTTGACAAAACTTTGTATGATGCTTGTTTGTAGAAGTGCTGTAATTAAATCGCTACGTGTGATGAAGTTGTCTAAATGAAGTTTTATTTATAGCGTTACTTGACTGTAGATGTATTGTTTTATGTAATATACTATATACGAAGAGAGAACGACTTGTATCGTCTTCTGTTAACCATTCTTGTTTATTACATCTCTTTTGCGACTCATATGCCATTAGAATATTGTGCCGCAGAAATTAATAGCAATATTAGAGGTTTAGCATCCATTACATAGCGTGCGATACTGTCAGGATAGTCACTGGTCTGGTAATCAATCAATCGATAAGAATTTAACGTCCGGTTCCTCGCCATAAGGCAATGTCAGGGATGTGTTATGATTTAATGTCAGTTTCTGAGCGGAAAGCTTCACCTGACGTGGGAGACAAGCGAGTCAAGCCCAGTCCTCTGATGTTACCTGTATGGGTTACCCTACATGTGTAACAAACTGCTTACACATGTGGGTTACACATGATGTTACCAGTATGGGTTACCCTACATGCGTAAAATACTGGTTTCACATGAGAGTTACACATGATGTTACCTGTATGGGTTACCCCACATGTAACAGAATGGTTACACATGTAGGGTTACACATGATGTTACCAGTAGGGGTTAACCCAAATATAAAAAGCTAAAGCTAATGTTAACTTCAGCTTCTTCACTCAAAAGCGGTGTCAGTGACGGGCGAACATAGGATTTGAACCCGGCAAAAACTGATATGCGGTCGAATAACTTACCGACATCGCCACTGGCTCCAGCCATTGCATATGTAGCAGAATTGTTTCTTATTTAATTTTGAATCTGCTCTACTGACCAGCTAATTGTCTCGCAGTATGTCTTCAAAGCTTAGTGTCAAATGCAGGTTCTTAGGATTGATCGATACAACGGCTTAACCGCACTTAGGAGATAATCTGGTAGAAGACTTTGAACTCCGAGGTGGTTTTTCATTGACTTTCTAGAGCTGCAGCTCAGTGACCTCATAGGACACGTGTAATGAGCACCTGATTGTGGATTTACTCTATCACTTACTTTTATCTAGTCTCACGTTAGTATTTAAAAGAATTCCGTAAATTGAATTCAGTTTCGAAATGTATCGGCGCGTAATTTTTAATTGCATTACGGGCTAGTGTTGTCACGTGCAGAAGTAGGTTTAGAATTAACACGGGTGGTGCAAAGAAGACTGTGCCAATTGATTAGCATCGTATATAATAATTCTCTCATCAAGTATACATGTATCTGTCGTCATCTTCTATAATAATTAGCTCATCAAGTATATCTGTCTGTGCTCATTTTATATAATATTTCTCTCATCAAGTATATCTGTCTGTCGGCATCTTTTATAATAATTCTTTCATCAAGTATATATATCTGTCTGTCGGTCAGAGGTTAGAATTTTCATTTGGACTTTCTAGATGGATATTTTAGATTTTTAATAGGACTCTATTATCAGTTGATTTATATATATCATCTCAAATTTCACCAGTTAAGCTTGTCGATTGTCCGCCAAATTCTACATAACGGCTCTGGGAATTTTTGCTGCGACATTTTAAGCGCGAAGATCGCACTAATAGCAGAGCTCAATGATCTTCAATCGCTTTGATTTCTTGGACATCTAACGTTATCGAGTTAGGCTGAAGTTGTGATCGAGATTGTTTTATAAAACGCAGAGTGTGAATATTATGTTATCAGGGCAAATAAGACCAAACTCTGTAACTAGTTAAAAGTTACTTTTATCGCTTACTCATAAAATGGGCCATTACAGAATCGCGTAACAACGCGTCATACTACTGCTCACGAGTGACTGTGTACTAACGAATAGAGCATATTAACTTATTTTATTTCAGTCGAATAGTAAACTGAACTGTAATCCTTGAAATTCAATTACAGAGTGGAATTCGATAGATGAGACTAGCTACCCTTTGGATGAAAGGCCTAATAACTAAATTGGAATTATTATTTGTAATTTAACTTGTTGTATATTCGCGGCGTCTTTTTAGTTTCTACTAACGCTCTACTCTTATAAGTGATAACCTACTGAGTTTGCCAACGCAATGAAATTTTAGGATTGCATTATTACAAAACTCAATTATTTCATTCTTCTGACACAAATAATCACATTAATTTCTCATTTGAAATTTTATGTCACAAGGATTTTCTATTTACAGAATAGCTAGCTTTCGTTCGTATTTAAATCATTTGTTAATTGTAATGAAGCCAAAATGATGTTTATCGTTTAGATCTACTTGTAATTAAGACTTTTCAAGCAGAGACTTTCTACTTCGTAGTAGCCCGTCTAATTAGCCCCGTCCCCTCTACCAAATTTAATCATGATTTTTAACTGTAAATTTAAGCTTTTGATGTAAAGGATGTAACTTTCGATATGGCCTACTAATTAATTTTAATTAATTTAAAAAATATTATTTTAATTTTATTTTTTGTAGGTAGACAGGATAGTTTTCTCAGGGAATGACGCCCCGGCCCAGTAAATGTTACAAGGGGCCCATCTCGTCATAAGCAGAATCCCCCAAGAATAATGGTATATCATGTTAGATGATTTAAAGATCCACTGGTATCAGGACATGAAGAGAAAACGGAAGACACAGAAGAGTGGAGGCGTTAAATTATATTTACATTGCATAATCCATGGACCAGCCAGTGCACTAAAACAGAGAGATTTATTTAATATGATATGAGTTAGTTATGAGTTCCTTTAATTAATCTTAAGTTATTTTACTGATTAATGAAGTTCTTGTGCAGAAGTTTTGATTCGTTAGCAACACGTAGGTGACAATTTACTCGTATTATTTCGTCTATTTCAAGCGTTCTTTATTCAACGCCCAGTCATTGAAAATGACCCCTTTAGGCATAACACTCCAATAACTTGAATAATCTAGGATATCGTGGCTCCTTTACACTCTAGTAATAATTATAACACACACACACATCGTGGTGAAACCATCAACTACGTTGATATCTAGCACTTTTAATACTGCAAGTTAAATCTGTTAGGCAATTTATTCCATTTTCCATGAAACCAGTCCAGTGAGTATCCGAGATTTTGCTCTCAGATCAGCGCGGCAGGGGTTGGAACCCACGAGGGTTCAATTCATCTCAGGATCTGTCATTTCAAACTTCATGGCGCTATCTACACCTCTAAACACTCTATGCCATTGAGACCTTCAATAGGTTTATTAATATTAAATTTGTTAGTATTGATAGCACTTAGAATACATTCGGTAGTTTGGATAATTCATCCGTAGAACCCGTCTTGAAGCCTTGCCAGAGTTAAAGCATCCAATCAATCCTGAATCCAGGCAATCCTGCATCCAGGCAACTTGTACCGTTGTTATTCGTCAACGGCTCGTGTTTCTCTTCTTTTTCTTCCAGGTCCGTTCCAGTCAGCTGCTTGCTTCAGCGCTGCAATGAACAAATTATGAACTGTACGTATTATATATATATATATATATATATATATATATATAATAAGTAAATCAATAACAAGTTAACGTTCGGTTCCTCGCCATAAGACAACGTCAGGGACGTCTCTTACAGACACTGCACAAACAGGCGCCAAAGCACCACACGATGACGACTGAGTACACATAGACCACAAAAGATAGCGAGATCAAACAGTGCAAGTTCAAGATCCACGGCAAGTGAGTCAAAATTTAGAGCTTTGGCGGAAAGAGATGAGTTTTTAGCTTGCCAAGGAAAGTACCAATACTTTTACGTGATCAAAGATCTTGTGGCAGAGAGTTCCATACTGTCGGAGTAGAAAGCGTGAAGGAGCATCTACCCATGGCAGATTTAATATTTGGTACAGTGAGAAGGTTTTTACTAGAGGAACAAAGATTACGAGATAGTTGATAGATTGATAAAAGATCAGATAGATAGGATGGTTTACCATAATTTAAACTTTTGAAGGTCAAGAAAGCTATCTTGAATTTTATTCGTTAGGAGACAAGAAGCCAGAGCAGTTTCTTAAGAAGAGAAGAAGCGTGAGATTTGAATATGTTGCTACATTGCAGACCACTCAGGAAAAAGAATTTTGTACGTGATAGAGACGAATTAGAGAGGTTTTCGTTATATAATATCACTGATGGATGATATGATGTAGGACAGAGAGGATTTGAGACAGTCTATTCGTATCACGACCCTGGTTAAACTGGGATTCAAGAGAAGATGATGAATATCACTACAGATCAGTTAACCCTAATCGACCTTCAAGAGACATGCATGTAAGCTAAAGAGAAGCATGATTATAAATGATGCCAGTATGGTGACCAAAGATGGTCTAGATTGAAAGAGTATATCTACTGTGGAAAGAGATGTAACCAGTTATCACCTAACTTACCTAATAATTTAGAGCTGACGCCTCGAGTCTCGTACCTTCTATAAGTGTCGTCACTTCGTTTTGAGCTGAAAAAGAAATAAATGTCCTTTTAAAATTAATATGCATTATAGATGCACGCCAGGTGAATAGTGCTTCGTGAATTCTGATGGAGTTGTTCTACAACTTCTAAAACTTGGGCTTTCAGGTGAAGTTGTAGAGGCAGAATACATAAATCAATTTCTAAATTAGAGGTAAGTTTAGTTAGATCAATTTTATATATAGAGATAGAGGGAGAGATAGAGAGAAGTGAGATAGAGAGAGAGAGAGAGGGATATAAGGAATAGAGAATAAATATTTAGCTCAAAATATCACATTTACTCTCCACCTACGCTTATTTATAGTTATTCCAATGAGCATTATTCCACTAGTTCCGCAAGTTGCTGGAGTCACACTTGGCGAAACTAATTTAATAAATACGTGTATGTCTGAGTTTAACAAAAGCATTTATTAAATACTGATTGACATTCGCTAAGTCCATTTAGTGCAATTGCATTTCCGATCGTACGCCTTGGGCTGCGAGTGAAAATTATAACTAATTTTAGAGATAAATTTTCTACTGTGATGATATAAATATAAATATATATATATTATATATATATATATACATATATATATATATTTATATATATATACATGTATATGTATATATATATATATATATATATATATATATATATATATATATATATATATATATATATATATATATATATAATAAATGCGCACCATACTCTCAACAAATTCGATTAGAGCACAAATATACTTCGAGTTTAATCGGCTATATTGATGATTGCTGCAACCAAGAGGTCACAGGTTTGAAATCCTATCATACCGTTGGTGAAAGAATACATAAGAACTAGAAAACAGACTTTAAACTTAGCTTATAGCTGTATTACTTGTCTATGTAGGCCTGCAAACTGTGGGTTTTGAATAAACTAACTACTGAAACTAACAAACATACGTTATAATGCTATTTTATCTATTGTAAAGCATGTACGGGCCCGTCAAAGGTGTAGACAATGCATTCAGTAAAAATACTCCATTAATTAATAATATTAGATTAATTAAGTATAAATTATTAAATATACTCGTATATTTAATTTTAGAAATCAATTACCAATTCTAAATTGTATTGGTATGCAGCATTAGTCTTAATTGCAACATCTTTAGTTGTATATGAGCTTACATTCATTTTATAAAGGATATTGTATACGCTTGCTTGCTAATCAGGTTAAGATGTTTCGATGCTTTTAGAGAAATATAGTAGTAAAATACATGTACATGCATACATAAAATAGTGTAACATACTAAATATAATATAATAGATATAATCCAGTGATTTCAGTCTTATAAATCTCGATGTTTGCCAGTCACAATCTATTACATATAGTCCAAAGTTAAACACTGTACTAATTAACTCAAAGAATAAGTCAAATTTACTGGGTTGAGTTGTAACATTAATCAATTAAAGTGTACTGGGAAGTACCAGGTCCAATGTACATATTCATACTCAGAGTTTGTTTTCACGTTAGATATAGTACGCTCTATAGACTAGGTCATCAAATTAATCCCTTCACAAAAGGCTATGCCTTATCCACATTTTATGTAGCCTATAGCTTAGAAAAATATGGCTTCGGAGTTGGTTTTCCATTGTCTTCCTTAATTCTTCCTTAAATCACCTCTTACGATATGCGCAGTTAACAGTAGGTCTTTTTCAGAGTCCCGGACACAACAAGGGAACAGATTATATTTAGTATGTTTATTATATTATATTTAGTACACTTATTGTTATATTTAGTATATTTATTGTTATATTTAGTATATTTATTGTTATATTTAGTATATTTATTTAGTTATCAAATACGTTTATTTACTTACGCCACGTTATAATTTAAAGACTGTCGAATTCTATCTGCCAATTGTTCAAGAACTTCCATTGTTATCACCGCATCGTGATAGTCTTCACTAAATACATGAACAAAATACAAATAAATCAATACAAATACTCTACCTCCCCACGGCTAATCAGGAACTGAATTCAATGATGCCCTCGTCTAACTGGGCCACAAATTTCATCTAATGTATTGACAGCGAAATAACCAAACATCAATATGATCAAAGGCTATAATTGTAATCAAAAAATTCCTTCATAAACCTTAGATTTCGTAAAGGAAGGAGCTTACAGATGTTTTATAAATAAATCTATTTTGCTGCATACGTCAGTTAACATTATTCAGACGGCTAGGTCGCCATTTTCCAGAGATACATGCATATCTAGGCATACACCAGACGTGCACATAACTTCTTAATCCCCAGTAGCTCTAATCCTCTAATCTGCTTAATCATCAGTAGTTTTAATCCTCTAATGTGCTTAATCATTAGTAGTTTTAATCCTCCAATGTGCTTAATCATCAGTTATTTTAATCCTCTAATGTGCTTAATCATCAGTAGTTTTAATCCTCTAATGTGCTTAATCATCAGTAGTTTTAATCCTCTAATGTGCTTAATCATCAGTAGTTTTAATCCTCTAATGTGCTTAATCATCAGTAGTTTTAATCCTCTAATGTGCTTAATCATCAGTTAGTTTTAATCCTCTAATGTGCTTAATCATCAGTAGTTTTAATCCTCTAATGTGCTTAATCATCAGTAGTTTTAATCCTCTAATGTGCTTAATCATCAGTAGTTTTAATCCTCTAATGTGCTTAATCATCAGTAGTTTTAATCCTCTAATGTGCTTAATCATCAGTAGTTTTAATCCTCTAATGTGCTTAATCATCAGTAGTTTTAATCCTCTAATGTGCTTAATCATCAGTTGTTTTAATCCTCTAATGTGCTTAATCATCAGTAGTTTTAATCCTCTAATGTGCTTAATCATCAGTTGTTTTAATCCTCTAATGTGCTTAATCATCAGTAGTTTCAATCCTCTAATGTGCTTAATCATCAGTAGTTTTAATCCTCTAATGTGCTTAATCATCAGTAGTGTTAATCCTATGAGCTTAATCATCAGTAGTTTTAATCCTCTAATGTGCTTAATCATCAGTAGTGTTAATCCTATGAGCTTAATCATCAGTTTTATTACCTGTTTGTCGTGGGTCTTGCTATCGTTGGACCTGCCAGTAGGCAATGCACTAAGAGAGAGAGAGAGTGAGAGAGAGATAGAGAGAATGTTTTTATTACCTGTTTGTCATGGGTCGAGCTATAGTCGGACCTGCCACAAATATGGAGAGAAGGAGAAGTAGCATAGCGGACCGGTACACCTGGATCATCCTGATAACTCCGGAGCTCTTAGTATCCCTTGTGATTGAAGGCTCAGGATGTTAACAGGATTTAATCTGTATGACGTGCTTAGCTCAGATAATGAGTTGCCTTTATAATTCGTATTTTAGTAGACAGTTGGGAGCTGCAAAATGCTATAAATAGACAAATGTGACATTTTAGTTCATTCATAATATCTATGTATAACTTTAACATTTAGAATGTTTATATAGCGTAGGGGTAACATCATGAAGTTTTAAATGACAAATCCTGAGGTGATTTGAATCCTCGTGGGTGCGAATCCCGGCCGCGCTGATCTGAGAGTAAAATCTCGGACATTCACTGGACTGGTTATGCGGAAAATGGTCTAAATTGCCTAACGGATTAAAGATGTGGTTTTAAAAGTGATAGATATCAACTTAGTTGATTATTCACTATATTGCGTGTTTTTTATGTAAATTGAAAAGTATTTAATAAGTAAGTCTTTTTCTTTTTACCTTTATTATAAAGATACTTGTCAGAGACACTAGCATGTCTATCATGGGCAAAACTTTTACTTTTTTTATTAGGCCCTCTAACTAAAAGTTTAACTACACAAAATAATAAAAGCTAGAGAAGGATTATAAAAGATATATTTTACATTGGCCCATAGTTTACTTAATGTATAAGTATATATTTAGGTAAAATTTTAATTTTTTATAAGAAAAGTTTGAAAGCATATTATATATTTTGACATCGGATGACATTGAATTTATTTGCTCTTAAGAATCCAATCTCTGTGGATTTTTAGCAATCTGACAATTATGTACATGTAAAATTCCGTTCTATGACTGTAACACATAAGCGCTTTCTGTTCCTTGGGCTTGATAATTGAAATTTGTTCAAGAACACGAATGACGTAGCTGCTTTAGTCCGAGTGTAAATTCGATAACAATTTGAGAAATGATAAGATGACGGTTGTTATGATGTTGTGAAGGGATGTAGCGGTAACATCATCATAAACGGTTGACTGTGAGTTGAACCGGCGACCCTTGATTTGTGTGATCATTTTTAAAGAAAAATATTTAAATATTTTAAGAACTAAACATATTTATACTTTATTCTTTCCACAAGCTGCATCGATTAAGACTATGGTTAGGACTATATGGCACTTTCTACCAAAAAAAGTTAAAAATTCAATCTTAATTAAAGCTATGGTTAAAGTTTCGTATTCATATGTAAAACTTTAATTACTCTTTAGTTTCACCTTACAAGTTAACGAAAATTTCAAATACTAACATTTTTGTTCCAAATATTAAAGATTGCGTTAAATTGGCTGGATACTGCATTTATATCTCGAGAAAATAAAATGTATGGTCTCTTCGCAAGAGTTAATATGGACTCTGTCACTCTGAATTAATATATGTATTAAATATAATATAGACTTTAATATAGACTCATCGTAGTTGTAAATAATGTCTGATAGGATGAAATGAGAATTGAAAAGTTCATTGCAGTTGCAAGCGAAACTAGTTATAAATTGAAGTTATTTTGGAGAATTGAAAAGTTCATTGCAGTTGCAAGCGAAAGTAGTTATAAATTGAAGTTATTTTGCATGAATATTTTGTTTTAATTTTTTGAAATATCCGCCGAACAATAAAGTAACCGATATAAATATTACACTTCATTCTTTCCTGTTTCACCGTGTTCAATACTGCCTTCTAGCACTGAAGTTTCGAATAATTTTTCAAATATTTAAAATAAGATTACCATAACATAACAATACAGAGTCTGGAATAAATTAAATGCTTGTTTATGACTCACTAAACTTTAACTAACACCAATACTAATAATGACCATTAGTTCGATATAAGACTGAGAACGACATGCTACAAGTACTCAACTATAAATACTTATATGAAATGAATTATAAAAATGAATTTTGTAAACTTCTGCAGCTAATCAGGAGCATAGCATCTAGTTTTCGCCTACGGAAACAAGCAGAATAAGAAAATCTAGACCTTAGAGACGAATCATATCTAGCAATTAATAACCTATAGTTTCACTCGCAATCAATTACAATCCCTCAACAACACTCAGTCATAATCAGATTAAAGATCAACTTCGAGAGTAATTTACAAGCGTCATTTATCTTAGACACACTTGCTGTTACATGAAGAGTCCCACTTCATTGAAAATTTGTTCCAAAAGTTCTATTACGGAGATAAAGCAGAATGTGTTCACTTGCTGGATGCGATAGGGCTTCGTTTAATGTCAGTCATCTCCAAATTTCTTTAAAAAGAAGCTAGTCAAGGGATATTATTTTAGGGGAGGCCTCAATTCTAGCTTTTAAACGGTAGTTGAAGGAATGATTAGTGAAATATAAAGATATCTACAGCTGTTAATCGGGACGAGAACTATTACAACGGCGTGAATATTTAATTGGAAAAAGGGATAGTCAGATGGAAAATATCGCTTGATTCCGTAAACGTAAAATACATGTATAGGAAATAAAATAAAGACTTGCGTACAGGCCTAATCATTGTTCCCATTTGACTGGTTTTAGATTAGACAATATGAAATGAGCATACACTAAGCAGTAGCATTGATTTTAATTTTCCAGAAAATAGAAATGTGAAGCCTCTTTAAATGAATTTGCTGCGTGCGCAAGAGGCGACTAAGACAGCTATGCCAATAGAGGAGATTTGCAATCATTTAGCAGTGATGTCTGCAATATTGATTGCAATTAATTGACGGCTTCAATTTCAAAATCTGAAGAGATTTAGCTACAACGTATGACTGTTGCTACCAGAATATCCAAACCTAACCGGTTCCCTAGAGTACCTACACTCTAGGGTACATAAACTCTATGACCTTACTTCACCTCATGTAAGAACTCTATGACCTTACTTCACCTCATAGAAGAACTCTATGACCTTTCTTGACCTCATGTAAGAACTCTATGAGCTTACTTAACCTCATAGAAGAAATCTATGACCTTACTTAACCTCATGGAAGAACTCTATGATCTTTCTTGACCTCATGTAAGAACTCTATGACCTTACTTGACCTCATAGAAGAACTCAATGACCTTACTTGACCTCATAGAAGAACTCTTTGTGTTTCTTTTCTGGACAAAAGCTTGATACTTCATTTCTTGAAGCACACCCGAAAGTAAATCGCCTTCAACTGGAGCGAGTGTCAAGCACAACTGGTTAGTAGAGAAGCTGCGGTGCATACTACTATACACAATGCTTTGAAGATTTGATGTTTGCTATAGCTACTGTGGAGTAATGAATGTGATGGTGAGTGAGTGGTATGATGAAAGTTGTGGCGTGAATACCGCGTGATCATCTTAGAAATGACAGCACAAAACAGAGAGGATTATCGTGACAAAAGGGACGAAATATCGTCATCTTAAAATAATCACGAGGTATGTGATAATAACAGGTGATAATATAAGGGTGATAATATCATCGTCATCTTAAAACAATGACAATGATAGCAATGATAATACTTGTAAATATTAACAAATATCAAATTTGCATATCATATTTTCTAATACACTTTCATGGGCCATAAGTTCTCATCTTATTTCTAATTAATTAAGTTATATTTAATATTTATTTTAATTTAATAATTAATTTATTAATTTCTAAGTCACTGTTTTGTACTGTATCCATTTTCCTTAAATTGCATCTTGATATATATTTCTGTTTGGGCAGAGCAAATGGTGCGTCTGTTTGCTCTTTTAAGGGAGAAACTAACAACATATAAGCGGTTTAGGATGATTTAACTATGCGATGTCTTTTATAGTGATGGCGCTCTATTGTAATTATGTGGTAAGGGCGTTAGGGCCGGGAATGATATCGCCCGTTAAGATAATTGCTCGAATTAACTTATATCAGAGCGACTGACGGATTCACGTGGCTCTGCGAGAAAATACTGACCCATCTTAATGTGAAGAATCGCAGTAAAATACGATTATGATGATGATGGCGAGGATAATAAAAGCATTTAGACTAATAGAAGCATCGCTAGGATAACATGATTGACTGAATTGAAAGACTACGACAATCTGTAGCAGTTGCCCGTAACTGGGGAGGGATTTCTAAATGGGTTTGTGAGGGATTTTTGTGGCTTATTTAGTCAAATTATTAATTATTAATTATTCTCGACAACACATAATGGCAACAATGAGCAAATACAGCGAATATATCGATCACTGCTTTCATAGAAAAATAGAAAAACTAATTAACTATGCAACAACAGAAAAATATTAAATGTATAGCGAGACAAGAGAAATAAGAAGAATAGACCACTAGAATAAATATTATATTATAAAGAGTTAGATATTTCTGTAAGTATGCAATATCAAAATCTTAACTCATCACGACAAATATAGTATAGTCTTTAGATACTATAGTATTTCTCTTTCTTAGTACACTGCCAATTGGCAGGCCCATGCTATAGTATCACTTGGTAAAAACCATTTACGTAATAGTATTAAGAAAGTTTCAAGTAGGGCCTAAAGCCAAAAAGAAAGTTTAATGAAAGGAGAGAGCTACATTATTCAATACGAAAATTTTTGCCTAAAGGAATATAATAATATGTAAACATATGAGCAAATTAGCATTTCCAACAAGCCAAGAACTGAAATTAGTTTTTAATATTGAGATTGAGTCTACATTTAAAAGGTTCGCTAGGACAACTAAATCACTATGACAATTAACCTGCATCACTATGACAATTAACCTGCATCACTATGACAATTAACCTGCATCACTATGACAATTAACCTGCATCACTATGACAATTAACCTGCATCAATATGACAATTAACCAGCATCACTATGACAATTAACCTGCATCACTATGACAATTAACCTGCATCACTATGACAATTAACCTGCATCACTATGACAATTAACCTGCATCACTATGACAATTAACCTGCATCAATATGACAATTAACCTGCATCACTATGACAATTAACCTGCATCACTATGACAATAAACCTGCATCACTATGGCCACTAACTGTATCACTTGTATCACTATGACAACTAACCTTAATCACTATGGCAACTAACCTGTATCACTATGGCAACTAACCTGCATCGTTATGGCAACCAACCTGTATCACTATGGCAACCAACTTGCATCACTATGGCAACTAACCTCTATAATGACGTTTCTTCAAGACTATCTCGACCACTATCCAGCTTTTATCTGATCCTATTTGTAGCCCAATATAACTTGTTAGTGTAGAAGATCTTAAGAGTACAAGATGTCAGAATCCTAACATCTAAACCGCAATGAATGGCCGTAGCGAACTTTCGCATTAAAATTTATGCCATCTAAGCGTGCTTATATACCTGTGTGGCAGCTGGCGCTATCTCGTGGCGAGCGTGGGAGTGCGAGGTAACAATGGAGCCTAGGGTAACTGGAGAAGTTGTGAGGTGGAGGGTGGAATGAAGAAGTGGTAGGGTAGATAGCTTGTAGTGTGTTTAACGTCAAGGTTCAGAAGCACAAGGCTTCTCTTCAAGACGACTCGACACACTCGAGCTACCGTAACAAAGATTAATGTAAAAGTAGGTTACTGGCAAGTCTCCGGCCGGTATATTTTTAGTGGGTGGAATGCAGAAGTGTCGCATACGGTAGAGTATTCTAGTAATTATTACTTTAGAGTTGTCAATACTACAATATTGATGTTGCAATAATTAATATTAGAGTAATTAACTACGGCCATGGTAAGGTGTTCAAATGTTAACTTTTAAAAGTAGCGTTTGTATTAATAACGAAAAGTAATAGTTTTAATTATCACTAGTCAGACTCATCTATATCCTCCGTTTTCCTCTTTATGTCCACATACGAGTGGATCTTTAAACTATCTATACCATTATTCTTGGAGTATCTGCTTATGACGAGGTGGGCCCCCTATGCCTTCTTCAGCTTCGACTAACATTTACTGGGCAGGGGCGTCATTCCCTGAGAAAACTCTCCTGTTTACCCAGCCAGTACTACAGTACTAATATCATAGGGATCACAATGAGGGAAGAAAATGTGGTCAAACTTTCAACTACTACACTAATCTTATATAATATGATCTTACAAATTTAGCTGCATTACAATGAATGGATGGAGCCAGTTGCGAAGTCGGTAAGATACTCGACCGCTGATCAGTAGGTGCGGTGTTCAAATCCTGGGCTCTCCCGTCACTGACATCGCTTTCGAGTGAGGAAACTGACGTTAACCTTAGCTTTACCAGCTTTTTTGAATACATGTAGTTGTATTACAAGATCATTACAATGAATTTTTAACAACAGATCGTAGAAACACAAATTTGTCGAGAATTTTCGATTGCTGAGAGTTTTTGACTCATTATATATAGAGTGATACATCAATTATCATATGAAGCTATTTGTTTCAAAACAAATATCCAAAGATCGCTCATTGTTAAGTTGAAATGCTGTATTCTATGAGCTTCGGAGAAATTGCTAAATATATTTGCCAATATCGGTGAGTCTGTAGACCCTAGTCTATTTATAGTTTACTGCAAAAGTAATATTAGGCCTACACACATAGTAGTCCGTCTTACTTTAGAATAAATCTATGACACTTGCATTAACAAATAGATAGTCTGTTAATAGAAATAAAATAAAATAAAATAATAGTAAATAAGTAGTCTTCATGATGGTACAATATATTTGCGTAAAGTAAACATTTGTCTGTAAGCATTGTATTCAAATGACAGACTAAAGATCCCGTAGTTAAATTTCATAGATACTTTAAACTTATAAGATGAAGCCTTTTTATGTGCAAACAAAATGCTGGAAACTTTTGTTTTATTAATAAATTAAATGATTATTTATTGGACTTATCCCCACGAGCTATAAATAACGCTTTAAAATTTGTAAGGCAAATTATTGCGGTAGATTTTCATGTCAATTTTCTTCCCTTAATTACTTAATCTTTTCTTCTATGCTGATATTCTATGCCAATTGTTATATGGTCGTTATATGATGCAGGATTGATGCAGGATTGATGCAGGATTGATGCAGGATTGATGCAAGATTGATTATAAATGCAGGATTCAAACCTCGAGCCGTTTGTTCAACATCAAATTCACAATCAACAGACCCCCGTAACACTAAGGGAGGTCCTTTATGTATAGTGGACACTTACAGATACTCTGTGAGACATAGAGACACACAAGGAAGCATACAAGGACACACAATGATTAAGACACATAGGGACGAGTACATAGACGAATGCTATAGTATTAACACTATAACCAATTCATTTACATAAGAGACACCAAAGCGAGCACACTGAATGCCCACAACAATAAATGTAAGTGTTGCTATATGGTAAATGTTATACTGTTGTTATAGTAAATGTTTATAATAATATCATATCATATAACGACCATATAACAATACAAAATTCAGAGGAGTGAATCTTGCAGTAGGCCTAAATGGTGACTTTTAAAACTATACATGTATATTACAAATTAGCTTGAAGGTATTTGCTAGTTTGTTAATAACTACTTCAAAATAGGTAGTAGCCTAACTACATATAATTAGTTTATAACTACCAAAAGTAGCTAAAATGTAGCCACACTAGTAGTTAAGCTTTGTAATGAAATTCTCGCCGTTCTATTTAAAAAGCTAAAGTAAAATTTATAAGTAAAAAGTAGTTTAATTAGTATTTATTAACTACTCAACTCATTCGTGCTCATCTCTAATTGTCGGTGTCGGTTCCTATAGTTCTATAATAAGTAAGCCTATATAATCTCCCTCTTCAAATCTGCTTCTATTACTTCACTTCGAAGTGACTATGAAGACTGAGTCTTCAGCCATCCTGAACGTAGACTTTTTAGATAAAAAAACTCCTGAAATCTGCATGGAAAGATAAAAACGCATAGTTTAACTATTAATTATTATATGAACAACTTAACCAAAACTATAATTTTATGTTTTATATTAAAAATATTTACCATTTTCACCATTGTTAAGGAAACAAATTTCGTTTCGCTTAAATATCGATACAGTATTTATCACTTTCAGAATTGTTTTTTAGAAAGTGTATTTAAATTATAGGGACACGTTATCCGAAATCCAAATCATACGATTTGTATTGACCACTAAACATATATGCCATTTATATCTACTTGAAATATACGTATTGTGCCTTGCACTTTATTTCCTTTATATCGTTCCTATTATGTCTGTGCATTTATTCTGCTAACGAAGTACACGTGCAAAGTACATATTTTTCGATCCAATTCATTTCCTCTCGTCATATTTTGTAACTCAGCCAATGAGAAGGTCTATTCCTAATGGTCGGGGTAGAAAGAAAGCGATTCCTTAAATAATTAATTTCTCACAATTTTAACGTCGATTTCGACTTCTTTGATAAATCGCAGGGGCCTTCTCGGTTTTGAACCTTGATTAATTTCGTAACTGTCCCTGAGACACTTCTTAAATATCACAGGCATCGGCAGCAGCAAGCGTGAGAAGAGAAGGAGGGTGGTGGAAGGGGAGGAAATTTTCCTGGCGAGTTCTTGACAAGTAATATTACGTCGGGTTACACGTTGTCACCTGTCATACCTCTACACTCAGAGATAGGCGAGTCCATTGAGCGGCACCCGTGGGACGAAGATATTGAATAAGTTATGAGTAGGTGTTGATAAGCCCGACCTACGGGTCTTAGGTTTCAGGTTATTTATTTTATATTAATGTCTTCCGTACTAATTACAACCATGGAAGTTTAATGCAATTAACTGTTGGCCCACGTTTTACCCTGCTTGTACGATAAGATTAAGCAAACCTCTTAGAAAATAAAATACCAGAAAAGGGTAATTGTGAATAATGTTTGAATGAATTAAAAATCAGATTTAAAACTATGCAATCTCTGGCATAGAAATTTTTCCGTTAGATAAGATTGACTAGAGTCCGTTAGATAGGAAGCATTTTAACTAAAGAGTAAATATTTTACGTCACAGATCAACAGAGACTTTTTACGCTGTTGAATGAATTTATTACAAAAACTTTAATAATTGTAGTAATTAAATATTAATTTTAATAGTTTAATAATGGGTGAAGTAGAACATTAGAAGCATAGTTAGAGTAATTCGTAGAAAATGCTTAAATTAATAAATAATATGATTCTCATTTGAAAACAAAACAATATTCAAAAACATTATTTAAGAAATTACTTATCAGAGGATCTTGGCAATATTAAGTTGATCGGCCTCTGTTACAATTTAGTTCTATATTCAATTGTATTTTTGTAGAAACCTCTTAGTGGGCTTAATTAATAAATATGATTAAATAGTACATACACTATTAAGTTTCGAATTCTCTATTTTTTGTTTATATTTTTCGTCTATACTTGATTACAAGAAGTCTTAAAAATGCTACTATCCATCTTATTGTGTCTGACTTAAACAGCCACTAGGCGGTGTGATAGTCCAGTTCTTAAAAATATTGCGAAAATATTGCAATATTTAAGTACAAATAGCGCCTATTACCTAGGCACTTTCCTATACTCTGACGCGGCTTCCCATTTGCTTTCGCATTGCATAACAGCGTTTCATGCGAACGTAATTTAAAATCAATAGCAGCAGAAACTTTAAAAGCAGTCTTTTAGATAGAATTCGGCAATCACGCTGCCAAAATCTCGTTGAGACATATAACCTTAATATCTGAATATGATGGTTCAATCGCTGGTACAATAGGTCATTGGACCATTACTCAGAATATCTTGCCATATTTTTTATCGGAACTATTCATGAAGGTCTATTTAAATCCCCTTACCCTCTCCATCAACATTCAAGCGTGTTAACGTCTCACCCAGGTCGAGTGAAATTGCATATCTGACAGAAATTAAAACGACGAAAGGTTCCTGAGACATGACTTGCGGCGCACCCTGCGATGATAAACGGTTGACACTTATAAACACCTTTCTTTCGCGTCCTCTACTCGGCGAAACAATTGTCAACATGCTCTTAAAATATACTGACGACAAAGTGCAGGCAGTAAAGTTGAGGTATTTCATATTAATTCAGTTTGGCACTGCATCAATTTACGTTTGAAATTGATATTAAAGATGCTAGCAGTAAATACCGCACTGAGTGACTGAGATGAATGGAAGTCTAAATACCGATGTTATTATTGTTAATTCTTTAAATTTCTCGAAGCTGATGCAGCATCGCACGTTAGTAGGGAAAACGAATTACACCAGAAATTAAACTTTCCCAGCGTTGTGATTCATTAGGTTCAATTCTATATCAATACAATATCGCAATCTACAAAACCTGGCTGTAACTGGCTTAACATCAAATTTGAAACATACACCGTCTAGGTAGCAAGCTCTTTGCTACCTAGACGTTGCTACCAAGCACATTGCTGCCTTCTACACGATAGTCTAAACTAAATTTAACAGCTTGGGACAGCGTCATCTGGGAGTTCATAAATTTAATTTATTCACAGCACTGACTAATCAACAGACAGGTTGAATTGAGGCATATATTGCTTATTTTTGTGCATAATCACTAATTTGTGCATAGTCAGTAATGATATAGATTGCGTAATTCTTTATTCTACGAATACCTGTATATTATTCATACACGTTACACGTATCCTGTAGACCTATAGATGAATTTTCTATTGAATTCTATTGTATGTTATGTGTAAAGTGTGAAAAGACTTGTATCAATGAGGTAAGCGAATAGTTTTGCTCTGATGATCGAATAGTATTTCCAATATTTTCCTAATCTCAAAATTGTGTTCCTAAGTCTTTCAAGTTTCAACCTTTTGATATTTTAGAAAATTTTCCAGCCTAGAAAATCCTTCTTTTGATTTTGACGTCTAGCGACACCTGGTGAATAAACGACACCAGGGTACACTAGATAAGTTCTTGATGACTGCATCGCTATGTGTGCTGGCAAAGCAAAAGCTAAAGCCAAGTTTAACGCCAGTTTCTTATCTAGAAATCATTCAGTGACGGAAGTGCACTAAATTTGATCCCTGCATTTACTTATTCGCAGTCGGACAACTAACAGAGAAGTCACTGGCTCAATCCGTACTGAAACGTTGTAATATAAATGTTACAGTAAGTTGATGGCCTAGTTCATTTTTTGTCACACGTTCATTTATGTGATTACTCTGTGAAATATTGTGAAAATAAAACATATTTCTATCTCTGTGTCTCTCTGTCTCTCTCTCTCTCTCTCTGTCTCTCTCTCTGTCTCTCTCTGTCTCTGTCTCTCTCTGTCTCTGTCTCTCTCTGTCTCTCTCTCTGTCTCTCTCTCTCTCTGTCTCTCTGTCTGTCTGTCTCTCTCTCTCTTCTCTTCTCTCTCTCTCTCTCTCTCTCTCTCTCTCTCAATCTTAGCATACAAGAAAGCTATTGAGTTAACTCTGATAATTTCAACTGCTACTTCCATGTCACAAATGATACTCTTAGATACGCCTATAATGACAGATGACAGAGGCACAAATATTTGCTAAATGAAACAGCGGAGATAGCTTGACTTGTTTGAGTTTAAATTATCATAGTTCAATGTAAATCTAACTCTAGATTTAATGACCATTTAATTTAAAACATAAGTAACTTAGAATATGGTAATACAAAAGATTAACTTAAAAAAATACGAATTAATTTCAAACTCCACGAAGAACTATTTTAGAGGCCCAATTACTATTATTAGTGAAGAAAACGTATAAACGATGTTATTGTTGAACTCTGTAATGTAATGTACCTTGGATCTGTCACTTGACAGAACACTAGAAAGAATATATCAAAGAAATCACTTATATCGTAATAATAGCAACCTGATTATATACTAGTCATCATCCTGGTTAGGCGCTGATCTTTTAACTGTGACTAATTTCAGCTTTAATTTATAAAACCTTGATGTTGCAAAATTATATTTAAAATAACGTTTCTCATTCTAACCGAAAAATTAAACTCGAATTCTTATACTGAATAACTGCAGAATTTATAAAATGTTATGCATTATATAGAAAACTGGATAGTGCGTATCACTTGCGTTAAGCAGACTACTGCATAGTTCATATACATATAGGTTTATCAGTAAATTTCCACAATTGTTCAAATCAAATAAACATTTTAGGTTAGTTGTATGAGGCGGTTTAATTTAATGAGCTGATAATTAGCGTAACCGGTTTAACACCGGTTCTACAATCACATTACCGTGTCGCCTCTAAGGCAGTATAAAAGGGAGAAGTTCTGCTGTGCATGTAACAGGGCCTAAAGAAAATTCAAAACAACTGCCATTTCACTCGACGTTGAAAAAGCTTTCGACTCTGTTTGGCACCATGGTCTCTTCTTTAAATTGATGCAAATAGGGCTTCCTGTAGAAATATGCCGTATCCTTTCATCCTTCCTTAGCGACAGAACTGCTGAGGTTAAAGTCAACAATACACTGTCAAAACCCTTTACACTACGAGTAGGCACTCCACAAGGAAGCGTGTTGTCTCCACTTCTATATCTCATATATGTGAACGATGCTCCTCTTGGTGTCAGCAATGGATGCAGAGCTGGCCAATTCGCTGACGATATAAGCGTGTGGACCACAACTGTAGGTCCCAAGCTTACACAGTTTCAGCTTAAAAAAACCCTGGACGCCATCCAGAGCTGGTGTTGTAAATGGCACATCAAAATGAATGCTGAGAAGACTCAAATGGTAACTTTCAAGGCTGGAAAAAGCAGCTCTATCAAGCTTACTTTCTTCGGCAAAGAAATCTCTGAGGCTTCCTCAATGAAGTACTAGGTATATCTCTCGGCAAGTATAGCATTTTTTTTGTTGCATTTTCCGAGGAAGACTACATCGCAATTAAACAGTTAGAGTTGGCTGAAAGACGAGCCCTACGGGCAGCTCTAGGAGTCAACAAGCTCACGTCTAATGCAACTCTGTATGAGAGGACTGGCATACAACCAATTGCCGACCGACTAAAAGATCTCAAGAACAAAGCTCTCATGAGATTTGAACAAACCTCTAAAGGCCTAGAAAACTTAGCCATCCTCAAAGACATAATAGGAGTCTAAACAAGGAAGAAAAAATAGAAACTACGCTAGTACATTTTGGAAATACCTCAAGCCTATAGCTTCCGTCTGAGCCGCTCCGGTTTTGATTTATTCATACCCACTGTAAAGGCGTCTTGAAGAGAAGATCCAAGATCTTCTGACCTTGACGTTAAACTTACTTATTCGGTGCATGTAACAGTCGTCTTCAGTTAACTGAGGCCGTAACAAGTGGCCGCAAGTCTCTCTTACGGTAGAGGAGGGACTGACCTCGGTCAATCCCTCCTCTGCTTGACTGCTGACCTCGAGGCTTCTCGTCCCTGGTCGGCTGTTCGAGCTTCGGCTCGTTAATTAGAGAAATATCGGAGAGGGGTGCTCCAGACTTGGTGTGCCCGGTCGAGGGGTGCCTTGTCACGGGTAGGAATGCCCGGGGAGGGGTACTCCGGCCCCAGTTGTGAGATGCCCTGTGTGTGAGGTGTCATGGGTGTGGAGTGCATTGGGTAGGTAGGGTAGGGGTGGAGTACCCCCGGGGTGGTGTACCCCCGGGGTGGTGTACCCACGGGGTGGAGTACCCTCGGGGTGGAGTACCCTCGGGGTGGAGTACCCCCGGGGTGGAGTACCCCCAGGGTGGAGTACCCCCGGGGTGGAGTGGGGTACCCACCCCCAGGGTATCCACCCGATACCTGGGATACCCGGGGTGGTAGTCCAATTGAGAATTCATGTTGCTAGCTTACCAGTTGCATACCTACAGGCATTTAACATGGTGGGGTAAATTTAACCAGTACAGTAGCGACACGTATTTGACAGTGTTTATCCAATTGCCTTGGTGAACTTCTTGAAATTTCTAAACTCCTTTAGGCTTCAGACTACAGTTTGCGATACTTTAAGTCAAAATAAACTGGTTGCCTAAGACTGAATAGGTTACGATAGCTACGGTCAATCAGTGTGTAGTGTGTGTTTGCGCAAATGAAGAGGTTTGATAATTCAAGAGTAGTTACTAGTTGTAATAGGTCATTACAACTACGCTTAAAGCTTGTGCCAATTTGTTTTAGACAATAATTTAATTTTAATCCGTATTTTTATAGACAGATCTTAACTTCCATTTTATAAATTATGTGGTAATATGGATGCGGAGGTGTATTTATGTGAATATACGATGTAGAAATTGAGTTTATTTATGCAACCGGGTATATTTTATTTTACAAAACTATTTATTTGCAAAACTAGTCATGCAGTAAAAGTGTCTAAATCTGCGGCGATATTGAAAGACATCATTAATCATATTATGTTCCTTTATATACCTGACTAATCAAAGTACCCCACTCATTTGGTTTACATATTCGTATCCTGTTTTCCTACAAATCAATCAATAACTCAATAGATAAGAATCTAATGTCCGGTTCCTCTCCTTAAGACAATGTCAGGGACGTCTCTTTCAGACTCTACACAAACAGGCGCCAAAGCACTACACGATGACGACTGAGTACACAGAGACCACAAAAGAAAGCGAGATCAAAACAGTGCAAGTTCAATATCCAAGACAAGCGGGTTGAAATTTAGACCTTTAACGGAAAGAGATGGATTTTTAGCTTGCAAATTAAAGTACCAATACAATTACAAGATTATTATTTTTTATTTTTTATTATTCACTTTAGTGAAATTGAGACTTTGTAAGGACCTGTGAATATTATTACTATACGTACATTAGACAGTAAGCGAAGTACAATCTGTGTATACGAACGTGTACTATGGTGTCATTTCGTTAAAAAGTAGTGGGCGTAAATGTTTTTAGTGAGATAAACAGTGTAATATCGATCGATTTATCGCTAATATATTAGTACAGCGTGATATTAGTATAGCCTATAGCCTATAGTCTCGGTGCTTGTCACACAAGTGTAGGCACATGGTAGGCACAACTCATCCCAGTTCTGTAGCCTACAAATATTGCTGCCTGTGAGGCCTAGAACAGCCTGTATCGTGGTAGTCAAGCACTTGTTTTCATTAGCAACCAGGCATTTGTTAACACGGCCTTGTCATCAATACTAGCGCTGTCTCTTTAAGCGCGTGGCTCTTCGTATTGATTTTCTCTATCCATGCTTCGCTATGCTTTTTCTGCAGTGCAGAAATAGTAGCGCGTACATATATAGATCAAATAGGTTATAATGCAATGTTCATCAAATTATACTTAGACCTATTTTTTAATTAACTAATTAAAGTGTAATTTTGTTGTACTATTTGATTTAAGTAAAATTCTAGACGTTATGCTTTTAAGGGAAGATGATGCTGATGTAGACGATCTACATGTGAATGATATTTCGAAGAATTCTTAAATAACTTGATAGTGTTTAAGGAATTCTCTAGTATTTTACATGCTGAGATTTGTAAGATGTATGGTATTAAAGAGGCTAATCGTAATAAAAAAATACAAATTATATTTAATATAAAAAATAGTAGTGCTTCTTTTAAGGTCACTGAATTTAATATTGCTTCTATAAAAATTTCGTTTATTCTCGAACCGGCTGGATGGCCGAATGGATAGCAAGCTTGTCTGATAATAAAGGATAATGGATGAAGGAATAAGGAACAATAGATAATAATAATAATAATGGATAACTCTGCCTGATAAGCTGAATGGCATCAGACTTCGCCCTAAAAGGTGCACACTAACTAATCGATGCACACTGAATAATTCTGAGTAATCCGGAGGTGAAATATATTATACATGTAATGTGACATTTATGCATGTCTGGAGGTTAATCCAATTTCTCTTTAAGTATGGAAATCTAGTGGAAGAATGGCTCTGCATTCTACAGATTATATGTATATGGGGACTTGAAATTACTACTCGTTATCTGTAAAATAGTACGTCGCACTCTTGATAACATCGTAACCTGTCAAAGCAGCCTACATGGTCTCTTTAATTTTAAATAACCGATCTGTGAAGTGATAGAGCGTTTACTTGGCTCGTTACAATTCTGAGATTTCTTATTTTTACTGCATAATTTGGAATGTAATCCCAGATATCTTGCTGAACTATGATTATAGAATAGCGTAGTAAAACGTAAGATATATTATTAAATATGAAAGTCCATAGTTAATATTTGGGATCTTTATGGTATACGCTCGATTATTTAAATATTCTATGTAGATTTATCAATAAATTACAAGTGACTGAACAGTAATCACTAGGCAAAGAGCCTAGTGATTTTCATTTTTCAAAAATAAAATTTTTCATGTAATAAAGCTAAAGCTAATATTATCGACAGTTTCCCTACTCGAAAGCGATGTCAGTGACGGGAGAGCCCAGGATTTGAACCCTGCACATACTGATCCGCATGGTTAAGTATCTTACCGACATCGCCACTGGCTCCAGCTAACACCAAAACGTTCAATCGTGATTATATTCATCAATATGAATGCCGCATGTTAGCAGCATTAGGCTATTTAGTTCGGTATTCATTTACCGATTAACTCCGAGATAGTAGCCTTCGATCAGACTACTGATAATCGAGTCCAAGATAATTATATGCATCTCAGGAACCATCACTAAAATTTTTATTTAATTTACTTCAAAAAGCTAAAGCTAAGGTTGACGTCAGTTTCCTCACTCGAAAGCGATGTCAGTGACGGGCGAGCCCAGGATTTGAACCCGTATCAACTGATCCGCGGTCGAGTGTCTTACCGACTTCGCCACTGGCTCCAGCCACCGGTTAACCATCTACACAGTAAAGTATTTGTACATTTTTCCACATATCTGTGATTTACTTGCCCTTGTTTTGAGTTACTTCAGATTTATGAAGATATCACTGTTGATATCGGTGTATCAGCAGTCAGCGCAAATATATCTATATTTCTACAAAGTTTCCTAATAGTTAACGTTTTGTTTTTTCAGATTTGTTCGTAGATTTAATAACTATAGCTATAGCTTCAGATTTGCATTGGGGGCATTTATAACTGAGTCAGTGCCGGGACTTGTGGGATAACTCGTCCGCTCTGTGACAGTC
Organism: Enchytraeus crypticus; assembly: GCA_905160935.1. Taxonomy (NCBI): domain Eukaryota; kingdom Metazoa; phylum Annelida; class Clitellata; order Enchytraeida; family Enchytraeidae; genus Enchytraeus; species Enchytraeus crypticus. Next base: position 1,234,212 of record CAJHZI010000566.1, read on the forward strand.
CAGACATCACGTGACACCACAGGCTGTAGATCACGTGACAGCACAGGCTGTAGATCACGTGACAGCACAGGCTGTAGATCACGTGACAGCACAGGCTGTAGATCACGTGACACCACAGGCTGTAGATCACGTGACAGCACAGGCCGTAGATCACGTGACAGCACAGGCCGCTGATCACGTGACAGTACAGGCTGTAGATCACGTGACAGCACAGGCCGTAGATCACGTGACAGCACAGGCCGTTGATCACGTGACAGCACAAGCCGTTGATCACGTGACAGCACAGGCCGTAGATCACGTGTCAGGATGCTGGCCAACTCTGCGCATGTATGAAATTATCTACTCTCTCAGTTATCAAAAGTTCAATTTACTCAATTTTTCTCCATCTATAAATTGTTCTGATAAATTGTTTTGATAAATTTTTTTAAATTTAAATTTTTGCGTTGTGTTTGGAGTGTTTAGTTATTAAATGGCGGTGCATCATTGAGACGGCTCTAAAGTCGTCTTACAATGAAGATACGAACGTAAAACCTTGCCTGATTGATTGATTGATGCTTACCAACGTTAAACCTTCAATCACTGAGTGATCTATGGTTTAAATGTAGTTAGAAATATTAAATGCACTCGTACATTAGCTTTCCCGCTTTCTTGAATTGAATCATCATTGTAACAGTTTTCTTTGCTAAATCTCACTTTAATTTCTTCATTTCGACACTATTTATTTATTATTTATTTATTTAGCAGCTCAGCGATTTTCTATCGCATCTTTCTTACATGTACGTCGTCCATTCTAGTCTTTTGTAACTCTCTATTGACTGATACTTGTCTAAAGATTGTTAGAAAAGTTAATGTTTACTAAGATTTTGTAAAGGTTTGCCGTAGGAATTGATTGATTGATTGATTGATTAAAGGATGTCAGTAGTATAATTGATTGAGAAAACGTTACGTTTTTAAGTAGCATTAATTTCATGCTGTCGTAAAGGTTATCATTAGTATTAATTGATAAAAAATGTGGTAAAAATTTTCAAGAATCCTGATTGATTGAATGATTTTAATCTTGTTTATTTAATCGGTAATTGTAATTGCCTTTAGATTGTATAAGTGGGAAACACATTGATTAACAGCTAATAACAGTGTAGGAGAATAGCTGTGTGCATTTTACAATGTTATGGTCTTGTTAAATTATACATGTAGACCGTTACGCTTACTGTTAGCATTGATATTGGGACTTGTCATACAGAGATTTATTTAAATTTCATTGATTAATGAAGGCTATATTAATTTGGCTGAAAATAGGCAATTTGACAGAACTTTGTATAATACTACCTTTGGAAATGTAAATTTTTGTTACTTATAAGATGATGACATTAGGACGGAGCAGTTAATTTTACCAGTCTTTGAAAATGTAAATGGAGAAATAGAAGAAAACGGATCGATAGCATGAAATATTTAACAGGCTGGATCAAGACAACTGAAATAAAATAAGCATAGTGTCAATAACGGGCAAATCTTCTATTTATCTTCGATTAATCAGGTAAATGGGTAATGATTGATTAGGTAACGGATAACGATTGATTAGGTAACGGATAACGATTGATTAGGCAACGGATAACGATTGATTAGGTAACTGTTAACGATTGATTAGGTAACGGATAACAATTGATTAGGTAACGGATAACAATTGATTAGGTAACGGGTAACGATTAATCAGGTAACGGGGTAACGATTAATCAGGTAACAGGTTAAGGTTTATCAGGCAATGGGTTAAGATTTATCAGGTAATGGGTTAAGATTTATCAGGTAACGGATTAAGATTTATCAGGTAACGTGGTAACGCTTGATCAGGTAACGGGTTAAGATTTATCAAGTAACGGGTTAAGATTGATCAGGTAACGGGTAACGGTTAATCAGGTAATGGGGTAACTTAGTAAATACACTTTGAAATTCTCTTCATAACATTTTAAGTATGTATACATTACAGTCTGCACCATTGATTGCAAGCCAGGTATGATACGATGCTAAGATAGAATTAGCTACTTAAATTAAGATTTATTTTACGTATAGGAGTGCATTGTGGCGTTTTACTTACTCTCAGTGGCGGATCCAAGGTGGAGGGGGCCCAGGTGGCCCGGGCCCCCACCTTAGGCAAAAAATTGTAAGCTATATTTTCATTGTTTCTAAGGGAATTTCGATGTGTAAATATATTATTAATATCAGTGGTTATGGGGGAGGGGGCCCGGGGTGGAGGGAATGACAGGGTATAGTTCATTATTTCTAAGGCATTTTCGATGTGTAAATATGTTAATAATAGCAGTGGTTAGGGGGGGGGCCCGGGGTGAAGGGAATGACAGGGTATAGTTCACTATTTCTAAGGCAATTTCGATGTGTAAATATGTTAATAATAGCAGTGGTTGGGGGGGGGGGGGGGGGAGTGGAGGGTATGACAGGGTATAGTTCATTATTTCTAAGGCAATTTCTATGTGTAAATATGTTAGTAATGGCAGTGGTTGGGGGCCGGGGTGGAGGGTATGACAGGGTATAGTTCATTATTTCTAAGGCAATTTCTATGTGTAAATATGTTAGTAATGGTAGTGGTTGGGGGCCGGGGTGGAGGGTATGACAGGGTATAGTTCATAGTTTCTAAGGCAATTTCTATGTGTAAATATGTTAGTAATGGCAGTGGTTGGGGGCCGGGGTGGAGGGTATGACAGGGTATAGTTCATTGTTTCTAAGGCAATTTCGATGTGTAAATATGTTAGTAATGGCAGTGGTTAGGGGGGGGCCCGGAGTGGAGGGTATGACAGGGTATAGTTCATTGTTTCTAAGGCAATTTCGATGTGTAAATATGTTAGTAATGGCAGTGGTTGGGGGGCCGGGGTGGAGGGTATGACAGGGTATAGTTTGATTGTTTCTAAGGCAATTTCGATTTGTAAATATGTTAGTACTGGCAGTGGTTGGGGGGGGGGCGGGGTGGAGGGTATAGTTTCATTGCCTCTAAAGCAATTTCTATGTGTAAATATATTAGCAATGACAGTGGTTAGGGGGGCCGGGGGGGGGTGGTACGACAGGGAACTCATCTTCAATAGCTAGATTTTTTTCTAGGATATACTAGGAGCCCTGTATAATGGTAGGAGGTCCAAAAAATGTTGACCGTTTCACTAGCTCTCAATTTTCACTTGAACCTATATATTAGAGGAAAAAAGGGTGTAAGAAAAAAATGTGAACTCTGTCCCCTAGCAGTGGTGCAAACAGCCTTGGATGGGAGTGGTTAAGCCCCCTACCACCACCAAAATTAGGTCACTTTTGCAATTTGTCGAGATCCGCAGAGTTCCTTCAGAGGTGACAAAATTAACCTACTTTTTCCAAAACAAATGTAGGATTTTAGGTAGGCCTATTCCCCTGACTTTAGTACGGGTATAAGCGGGGGAGGGGGGGGGTAAGTTACGGGTATACACTCACTCTATGAGACGAATTCAGTAGTGAATAAATTTTGAGTCCCCCCACAGAAATTTGTCTGGTTGCGTCACATGTCCCGAAGAAGGCGGGGTGTAAGCAAAAAATGTACTCTAAAAATAATTTCGGGCCCCCCCTTGAAAAATTCCTGGATCCGCCCCTGCCTACTCTATTGGTGCTGTCGTACCTGCATGTCGTAATTCGCTAAACATGTACCTTAGAGAATACAGAGACAATCGTCATTTCCAGTTAAATGCTGTATATAGTTAAGTTAGAGATCAGATATTTAAGCATCTGTATGAGCAACTAAACATCCAGATCTACAGCCGATATCTTGTATTTTATTATCGTAAGATATTTCAGTCTTAGTAATTTCAGTAACCTAACTGTTTCGGGTAAATTCAGGCTGCACAGCAAGTTAGTTTTATGCTTTGGTCAATGTTTCTTGTTTCGTTATATTTAAATTAGTTTTATAATCAATGCATAAAGTGTAAAACGGAGGGCAATGATTCTCTGTTTTCTCAAAGGTGTATATTGTGTATCCTTTAAAGGCCGTTGTTTGACCTTGATTTTATTTAGATTTGTTAAGAATTGTTAAGATCTGGGGTCTTGTTAATTCTAGTACTTATTTCAAATGTATCTAAATTTGCTAGTTATTTCGCTTGATGCTAAATTTAGTTAACTAAATATTGGAAATACCTGTAGGCTCACACTTATCGGTTACCTCTCGAATCACTCGTTATCCTTATGCTCCCACAGTTTAATTTAAATATTATATCGCAATTTACGGCTTATAAATCTGTTGCTACGCTACGTTATGTTATCCTTGCTATTTTGCTGCGGTCCTTTGATTTTAGTTAAACTTACATTTTGTTGTGTTTTTTATTTTTATTTTATACGTTTTTTTTGTTTTTTCACTGCTTTCTTGTATATAGTTCGCTTCAAGAAGCGCCGCAGAGCATTTCAAAATATTCACTGGAGGACACGGTATAGAAGAGGTATGCAAAAAATACTGCTTGAGTTCTGCAAGGGGTAGGGCTACGTATAAAACTTTATTTTACGCAATATAATAACGCTGATTTATTTTGAATTGTTTAGTCCATTGCATGCCTATTGTGTTGTGCTGCGGTATAAATTAATCAAAATTACGATTAATCAGTGTGTGTGTAATATTCCATTAAATTTGTTCTCATTTCTTTCAGGAATAACGCTTGATTTACTTAAACCTAATCACCTTGAAATGAAAATTAAAAGCTTATTACATGATATGTTTATAGCTAATCCCATCGTTATTTTCTGCATTTTCACATTATCTTCTGTAAAAGGTGAACAATGCTATGAAAGGGAACCTCTGCTTAATTAATCAGCTTAATTCGTTAGGTTAATTAAATAAGGTAATAAATTAGGTTAACTAATTAGTTTAACATGCACGTTTATCAGGCAAATTACGATTGTCATTCAGTAACTATATTTTAGCATTTTACTGTCAAGACAAAGCCTTGAATCGAACTTGGACTTTTATTTATTTCAGGTCGCCACCTTTGGTCTAAGTTTCGATTCAACGCGTTGTCATGACAGCAAAATATAAAAAATATAGTTACTGAATGTAAAAGCGAGAAATAAGTTACAGAATATACATATCTCTCTTCAATGCACTGCCAAGTGGCAGGTTAAAGGTAAATATTCATACTCAAAGTATGCTTTCTCGCTTCTTAAGAGCACTCCTTAGATCAAAAAGTGAATCCCTTCACAAAGTCTATGCCTTATTCTTACCTTATACAGCCTATTGCTTGGGAAGAATGGTTCTCAGGTGGTTTCCCGTTGCCTTCCTCAGTTAGAGGGATTAATTACCGTTTAATCATGGGGGAAATTATTTCATGGTGTGGTGGGTCCCCTCTTGCCAACCTCAGCTCCTGCCTTAGTCGCCTCTTACGTACACGCAGCAGATTATTTGCGGTTGTCCTATTTTGCAGTGGTACCCGAGCACAACATACCCGAGCACAACATACCCGAGCACAACATGGGGAAATATACCTATAGCTTCAAGGTACTGAGCTATACCAAAACACCCGGTGCTGTGCTTGATATCAGGTACGAGGCAAATGCTGGAATTTGACTTACTGCAGCATGGAAGCTCTATGCCGCCTGATTTCATGATTTTATTACAGAGCCTCAGCAGATTATCACTGACGCCAATGTATTTTAAGTTCTTTAAATGATGCTTTTCCATTGTCTTCCTCGGTATCTACAGTAGTCTTCGTCATACCTGTTGTAGTCTAAGATCTTCTGCAAGACTACAGCAGATAAGAGGAAGACTAGAGCAAATACTGAGGAAGACAATGGGAAAGTATATTTGAAACTTAAAGAATAGAACTTAAAATCGTCTTCATATCTGTGGAGTCATCCTCCGTATCTGACGTAGTCTTCCTCAACGTCTGTTGTAGTTCGCTGCATATATTTCCAACAAGATAAAACAAAACTGATTTGATCACGTGACAGAAGCGTGTAAGGAATTACGTTGTTGTTTTGCTTGTTGCAGGACAGGATTAGGGAATATGTTGTGGAGAATATCCGAATAAGAAAGAAAAGCAACAAGTTTGTATCTGTGCTGTCGTTCTGTTATCAGTCATTTCTGGGCGTGAATCGATTTGATGCATTAATGAATTAGATGATGAATTAGATCTGACGAATAGGATGATGAATTAGACCTGATGAATCAGATGATGAATTAGATCTGACGAATAGGATGATGAATTAAACTTAATGAATTGGATGATGAATTAGATCCGACGGATGATGAATTGGATCTGATGAATCAGACGTTTAGCCTCGATGAATCAGAAAATGATTTACGCCTGATAAATGTCGATTTATCGATGATGCTTTACATGATCAAATAGAATCGTAGCTCTTTTAATGTGATTTTTATTGATTGTTTTATTGATTAATTGATCGATTGATTGATTGATATGAATCATGCTCTCTTTCTCTTAGTGCACCGTCTATTTTCAGGTCTATAGTATATAATGTCTCCACTTATATCTATATTCCGTTTCCTTACACTCATTAATTAGAAGCGCTCGTATTTCATCGATCTCATCGGCCTATAATGAAATTATAATTACCGATTGGAAATATTTTATTTGACTAAAACTAAATATCAATCGAACTGCAATATTATGAAAAATGAATTTATTTTTAAAATGATGTATTATCCGTGTTGTCAGTCTCAAACCGAAGTACAGAAAGGTGAAGAACGATGCTTTTGGTACGATCTGCTTTCAAGGATTTGGTCAGGACGCTTCAACTAATGCTCCGGTGAGAACTAAACTCTTAACTCTACTTCATACATGTATTTAAATCACATCAAACTAAAAGCTAAAGCCAAGTTTAACGCCAATTTCAAGCTTGATGGCATGTCACTGTCTGGGAAAGCACTGAATTTGAACCCTGAACGCTACAATCCTGTAAGTCTCTTGCAGTGACTGATATTGTAAGTTACGAAATTTCACAAAACTAGCTTTTGTTGTTAGATCAATATTTAATAAATATTTACAATATTTATCAATATTTCCTTCTGTAGAGTTTTACCAAACGGAAAGCCCAAAATACAATTTGTTCAACAGCCTGCTCTCGCATTGTACTAGCAATGTGTTGCAGGTCCCCCATATATTTTTAATCATTGAGTAAAAGTAAAAGGGCTATCTTAATTTATGTAGACATACATTAAGATCTTCCATAACGTTGTATATACTACTGTATAACTTTTTTAACGAAAAATTAAAGGGTTTACTTGGTTAGGCAGCCAGTTTACTCAATCATTTAATTACCAGTCCCTGTTGTCCAAGATTTTACTCTCTGGTATAACTAAAGTGGCATTAAAATACGGTCATTTAAAATATTAGTTAAACTAAGTAAAGTAAGTCACTAAATAATTAAAGTAAGTCACTAAGTGAAATCTCTATTATTAATTTATGCCTATGAATGAGCAGTACGTTAAGGTGAGCGCTATAGAGGCAGAGAGCACAAGCGAAGATGATGTGGAGATTGTGGCGAACGTATGGAAGCTGATGTCCGACTACTGGAATATGAGACCTCCCAAACTCATCATCTCTGTGACTGGGGGAGCAAAGAACTTCTACCTCAAGAACAGGCTGCTCAATAACTTCAAGAGAGGCTTGCTAAAGGCTGCAACCTCCTCAGGTATTCATTCAACATATTCTTTGAGACTACTCAATTTCACATATCCTAAGCTAAATTTGCTCTGCTGTGGATTGTTTTAGCTGAGAACATACCAATCTGATCATTTATCCTTAAAACTGAAGCTTAGTTTTGTTCTTTACTGTACGACCGCTAAATTTTAGAAAAAATATCGATATTGCAGTGATACCTATTATTAAGACAAAAATTGTACGGGTTAACGTGTTTAAAGTAGTAGCTAAAATTGCTGTCTACAATTAATTTTCAAAAATAACTTTTAACGACAGATTCTAAGAGAAGTCCTACTTTTTAAAACGCGAATTACGATAAGAAATTAATTCTCGCAGCTGTTAGTAACTTCTGTACAGTAATATCGCTATATTAGTTATAGTACTAGATGATTTAATAAAATTATTTAAAACCTGAAAATAAATACATCATCTACAATATATTGAGAACGTAATTTACCTCAAAAGTCTTCATTAGCCGTTACGTCTCTACACCATTCTTTCTCTCGTCTCTACACCATTCTCTCTCTCTCGTCTCTACACCATTTAAGTGAGACACTACCTTATGAATTTTTGAGGTAAATTTAAACTACTTTACTAGTGTAATTATACTTAAAACGCTGCACGAACATAATGAATAGAACGGTTCATAATTATTCTGGTTCATAGTTAACTGCTTTTCGTATTAATTATCACTTCAAAATATTAGTAACTTATTAGCGACAATAATATTCTCAATGATTATTACTAACAACCTGTGTAGATGCCTGGGTAATAACTGGGGGCACTAAGACAGGTGTGATGGAGTTGGTGGGGGAGGCAGTGAGGGACTACTACCTACAAAACGGCTCGTCCCGGCAACCCATCGTGGTCATTGGTATTGCCACCTGGGGCATTGTAGCCAACAGAGAGAAACTACGAGATAAAAATGTATGAAATTGTCTGGTCGTTTGATTTTAATTAAATATACATGTAATGAACACGCCTTGTTCACAATTATTATGCTAAGAAATATATATTGTAGATAGAAAACAGATATTATATAGCAGTTATTAATATATTAGGAAATATATATTATAGATCGAAAGCAAATATTATACAGCTGTTATTTATAAAAATTAAGTGACGTAGGGTATTTCCAAAGATTTATGATAGATTATATAAGTCGAAGTTATAAGTAGGCCTAGCTAGATTATTACGCTGGGTATTTCCGAAGAGACGCAGCTAACGCGTAAATCGATTAAACGAGAGGTGCCATGGTTGGCTGAAGTCGATCGCTCGAGTAGTATATTAAGCGGCCGGAGATACAATAGAAACAAGTTGGGGCCGGGGGCCTACTTGGTTCGTCTGAGTAGGTTCCCAGGAGGGCGGCTCCGATGGGTCTATACGGTGTACAACGTGTAGTTCTCATAAAGGATCGAGTCTCAATGATCCTTTCCCTTACTGACTCCCTACGGGATAGGTAAGGGGGCCTCTCAGGTTGGCTAGTGTCCCAAGCCGCGAAGGCTAATTTGGAGGAGAGAGAGTTCAGTGTCCCCCTGGGTAGGCCCAGGTAAGAGGCTAGTAGTCCACGGCGATACCCGGGTCGAGTCCGTCTCTGCGGGTATTCGCTAAGCGCCTGGGTCGAGTGTGTCTCTACAGGCGAGGAGGCTGGTAGTCCACGGCAATACTCGGGTCGAGTCTGTCTCTGCGGGTATTCGCTAAGCGCCTGGGTCGAGTGTGTCTCTACAGGCGAGGAGACTGGTAGTCCACGGCAATACTCGGGTCGAGTTCGTCTCTGCGGGTATTTGCTAAGCGCCTGGGTCGAGTGTGTCTCTACAGGCGAGGAGGCTGGTAGTCCACGGCAATACCCGGGTCGAGTTCGTCTCTGCGGGTATTTGCTAAGCGCCTGGGTCGAGTGTGTCTCTGCAGGCGGGAGGCTGGTAGTCCACGGCAATACCCGGGTCGAGTTCGTCTCTGCGGGTATTTGCTAAGCGCCTGGGTCGAGGTGTCTCTGCAGGCGGGAGGCTAACAACGGCATTGCCTGGGTCGAGTTCGTCTCTGCAGCTATTTGCTAAGCGCCTGGGTCGAGTTCGTCTCTGCAGGCGGGAGTAGGAATACCAATTAGGAGTAGAAAATACGGGAAGACCAATAGTAAAAGGATAGGGAAGAATAAGTCTAAAAAAGGTAAAGGGACGTTTTAATAGGGTAAAGAAAATAAAGTTCGTCGCAGTTAAAAACAACCAATCAATTAATTATATACTACAAGTTTGTAAAACTAGGAAGCAGGGTAGAAAATCCAACCGTGATCTCCCAAGATAACGCAGACGCTTCCACTACCGGTTCGGGTCACCACATCACTTCGCCCCGAGAACCACGAATATCACAAGGAAGCATGGAAGAAAATCAACCATCATCGTCTAAATACATAGAAGACGTGGAGTATGCTTCTACTCCCGACTCGGTCCAGCGTCGACGCTGTGCACCGGGTTCCCGAGAACCCAATTACGAAGTAGACAAGGGGGGATGGACCTTGGCCTACTCAGTCGGTAACGAACAAGAAAGGCCTATCGAGACGGATGATACGAGGAAAGAAGTATCATTTGAAGACGCAGCACCTCGGTTCCTCCTGACAAGAGGTACCCTTAATAAAGCATTCGACGAAAAAGCTGCCGTCTCGAAGTACTGCCGACCGTCGAGCGGGTCCAGAATAAGACAACCGCTCGAGGACGAACAGGCAGCAAGGCAGTTCGCGACAAATGGTGTCAGAAGTGGGATTTCCGGCTATTACGGGAGATATAAACCCTGGCCGGCGGGGTCTAACTACAAAATAGACGATGACGACGAGGTTATATTGAATTACCGGGTTCATACTCGGGAGCATTGGGGTCATCAGCGAAGTAGTAGGAGAAGGACAGGAATTACTCGGGATCTTGTGGCTGTCGACGAAATGTTAAGACAATCATAGTAATAGGGATTATTAGGGTCGTTAACGAAGAATTAAGTTCAACGGGAAATGAACAAGAAAAGATATTGATATTTCATTAAGAGATGAAGGGAGAAGTAAGAACAAGACGTATTGATCAGGTAGTTAATGAAAATATTAGGCCTTGGCCTGAATTCAGCGGTAACATATATTTGACAGTCAGCATCAAAAGACTGTGGATATATAAGGAGTTTTGGTTTGGAAAACATTAAATATGCGACGTTTTAGGCCATGTAACAATTGCGGAGAAATTTTATTTTAATAATAAGTCGTACGAAATCTTAACGCAATTGGAGCACATATAAGTATTTTACGACATGGACTTCATAGTGTCGTTTAGTTTTCAAGTTTGTCGATTTATTAAGGTAGTGTACTATTAATTAATTAGAAGTCGAGCGACAGTAATTAAGCTTGCTCGAGAAAGAGTGCTGAATCAGCATGTCGTCGAAGTATTATGTTCTGATAATTTTCAGTGTAAATATTTCAAGGCGTAGGCCTAGTATGTGATCATGTGTTTTCAGTAATACTGTAAGATCGCAGTAGAGACCAGCAGAAAGAAGTTGCGAGAATGTGTACAAGTACTGGAGAATTAAGAGAACGAGTGATATCAGAGTCCAGGGCACGATAGAAATATTTCTATGCTTTCCAACGCCAGAGGACTAGAGTCGAATTGAGATTTTTCGCCAACATGAGTACGAGAGGATATGACCGATAATGTAAGTGATAGAATCGTCTCATTAATGTTATTCGCGAATCTGGGTGAAAATGTCGTTAGGGTTAGCAGATTTATCGCAAATGATAGTCTGTGTTGGGTGATAACCAAGGACACCCATCCCTCCGTCATAGTGTTTCACTTCTAGTCTTGTTTCGGACATTGTCCAAAGTTATTCGCGAATCTGGGTGCACATGTCGCTAGGGTTGGCAGACTTATCGCGAATGATAGTCTGTGTTAGGTGATAACTAAGGACACCCTTCCCTCCGTCATAGTGTTTCACTTCTGGCCTCGTCTCCGACTCAATTATGGCATGTATAACCATAGATGTCCGGTGTTGAAGTGACTGGTGATAGGTATGATACTTAGCCGTCACGGGAATTTTTGATATTCATTTCGAACACTCTCTTACATTTTGGGTAGGCCGAATATCAGAAGTAAAAGATTGATACGTACAGGAGGTAGAAAGATGTAGGAAGAACTAGAGAGGATTTTAATTTACAAAAATCAATATTTCGTTTTAAAATCATGAATACGCAATTATCGGATATTAATTTTTAAAAAAACATAAAACAAAAAAAAAAAAAAAAAAAAAAAAAAAAAAAAAAAAAAAAAAAAAAAAAAAGAAGAAGAAAAAAAAGTTAATTCTGAACTGCGGCGAGTTTTATTGAAGTTTAAAACGGATAATCGGGACGATTATTTCACAAAGGGGGAGGCTGTGTAATGAACACGCCTTGTTCACAATTATTATATTAAGAAATATATATTGTAGATAGAAAACAGATATTATATAGCAGTTATTAATATATTAGGAAATATATATTATAGATCGAAAGCAAATATTATACAGCTGTTATTTATAAATATTAAGTGACGTAGGGTATTTCCAAAGATTTATGATAGATTATATAAGTCGAAGTTATAAGTAGGCCTAGCTAGATTATTACGCTGGGTATTTCCAAAGTGACGCAGCTAACGCGTAAATCGATTAAACGAGAAGTGCCGTGGTTGGCTGAAGTCGATCGCTTGAGTAGTATATTAAGCGGCCGGAGATACAATAGAAACAAGTTGGGGCCGGGGGCCTACTTGGTTCGTCTGAGTAGGTTCCCAGGAGGGCGGCTCCGATGGGTCTATACGGTGTACAACGTGTAGTTCTCATAAAGGATCGAGTCTCAATGATCCTTTCCCTTACTGACTCCCTACGGGATAGGTAAGGGGGCCCCTCAGGTTGATTAGTTACCCAAGCCGTGAAGGCTAATTTGGAGGCGAGAGAGTTCAGTGTCCCCCTGGGTAGGCCCAGGTAGGAGGCTAGTAGTCCACGGCGATACCCGGGTCGAGTCCGTCTCTGCGGGTATTCGCTAAGCGCCTGGGTCGAGTGTGTCTCTACAGGCGAAGAGGCTAGTAGTCCACGGCGATACCCGGGTCGAGTCCGTCTCTGCGGGTATTCGCTAAGCGCCTGGGTCGAGTGTGTCTCTACAGGCGAGGAGGCTGGTAGTCCACGGCAATACTCGGGTCGAGTTCGTCTCTGCGGGTATTGCTAAGCGCCTGGTAGTCACGGCGAGTATTTGTCTCTGCAGGCGGGAGGCTGGTAGTCCACGGCGATACCCGGGTCGAGTTCGTCTCTGCGGGTATTTGCTAAGCGCCTGGGTCGAGTGTGTCTCTGCAGGCGGGAGGCTGGTAGTCCACGGCGATACCCGGGTCGAGTTCGTCTCTGCGGGTAGTTGCTAAGCGCCTGGGTCGAGTTCGTCTCTGCAGGCGGGAGTAGGAATACCAATTAGGAGGAGAAAATACGGGAAGACCAATAGTAAAAGGATAGGGAAGAATAAGTCTAAAAAGGTAAAGGGACGTTTTAGTAGGGTAAAGAAAATAAAGTTCGTCGCAGTTAAAACAACCAATCAATTAATTATATACTACAAGTTTGTAAAACTAGGAAGCAGGGTAGAAAATCCAACCGTGATCGCCCAAGATAACGCAGACGCTTCCACTACTGGTTCGGGTCACCACATCACTTCGCCCCGAGAACCACAGATATTACGGGACAGGATCTACCAAAGGAGCATGGAAGAAAATCAACCATCATCGTCTAAATACATAGAAGACGTGGAGTATGCTTCTACTCCCGCCTCGGTCCAGCGTGGACGCTGTGCGCCGGGTTCCCGAGAACCCAATTACGAAGTAGACAAGGGGGGTTGGACCTTGGCCTACTCAGTCGGTAACGAACAAGAAAGGCCTATCGAGCCGGATGATACGAGGAAAGAAGTATCATTTGAAGACGCAGCACCTCGGTTCCTCCTGACAAGCGGTACCCTTAATAAAGCATTCGACGAAAAAGCTGCCGTCTCGAAGTACTGCCGACCGTCGAGCGGGTCCAGAATAAGACAACCGCTCGAGGACGAACAGGCAGCAAGGCAGTTCGCGACAATACAATATGTAGATAATGCGCTATGAGTAAATAGATCCTGCGCCACCGACGCTTTGTCGTCGCCTCGCAGCCGCCGCCGCGCCGCGCCGCCGCCAAGTTATTTCAAATGTTAAGACAAACATTTAGACGTCGACAACGAAATTGTGCCGGTGCAATTGCTGCCTATTGAAAGAGCTTCCCAGAATTACATCTGTTTGCGGTACTAATAACGTCAGTTTCTAGATTTATAATTTTAATAAGTGATGATCGTTGTAATTATAATAAACTGATAGAAAACCTTGTTAAATTATTATCGTTTAAGTAATTATTATGTTACACGCTTTCAGGTTTTTCACGATGTTTGTGAACTATTTCAATTACTACGTTAATGGTTAACTGAATAATGCTAAATTATGCAAATTGTATAAAGAGTGTAAAGAATTTGAGAAATAGACCAATTTTTGAATGATATTTTATTATTCACTAATAATTCTACTATTAATTAATTGGCTACAATAATTAAAATTGAAATAATTAAATAAGTGCTATATTATTTATTTTGACCGAACCTGCTTCTTCATCTGCTATGCAACATCCACTCGACTATAATAATTAATTAATATTAATTTCAGATAACTGACAAAAAAACAACAAATGCTAAATAATAGTATAATATTAATTACTAAACAAAATATACTATATCACGGTATTATAATAATATTAATATTATTATTACTAATACTAATTATATTGATTATTAGCAGAAATCGGGGTATATTTCCTTGTACTACAACAGACTTAATATGTAATTAAATATATTAAATTTTTATTAATAATTAAATTAATTTAATTAAAATTACAATTAAATTAAAATGGAAATTAATTAATTAAATGAAAAATTAAATTAATATAATAATTAAATTATATAATTAAACCAAACAATTACTATATCATCATTTCATCTGTCAACAAAACAACGACATACTATACTTCTGTTACTAGGCAATTATACCTCTATTTCTTTGTTATTATATTTCATCGGACCATGCATTAGATTTTAATACCTAAAGTAAACAAGTACTATAATATCATATCACCTGTTAACAGAACAACTGTGTACTATACCTCTGTTACTATGTTATTATACCTCTCTTTCTTTGTTCTTTCTTTGATATTATGCTAGATCTGACCATGCATTAGATTTTAATATCTAAACTAAACAATTACTTATATCATCATATCATTTGTTAACAGAACAACGGCATATTCCCCTGTTACTACAACATCCTCGAGATTGACCCCAGTGACAAAGACTCCGCCCCACTCGATTCTAACCACACCCACTTCATCCTCGTCGACAACGGCAAGAAGGGCTCTGAAGCCTATGGTGGAGAGACTGGATTCAGAGCTCAGCTGGAGAAATTCAGCCACAGGGATGAAGGTTTGAATCCTAAGCCTCCGACTGTTCTATATTTCTTGTAGTTATATCGGTTGAATTTTGTCTAAATTGTTGCGTAGTTTTCTCTTGAGTATAACTGAGAGTTCTTTGCACAGGTTTTAAATGTATTAAGGCATGTTAGTAAAGTAATTTTAAATGTATTGAGGCATGTTAGTAAAGTAATAATGAATTAAGATCATCAGTCTTTCGGTTAGTTAATAAGACAAAGTGGGATATGAAAATATGAAAAATTAAAATCATTACTAAAGGTATGACTAGAGGCATGACTTGAACTAGAGGTATATCTAGAAGTGTAACTAGAGGCATAACCAGAGGTATAACTAGAGGTATTACTAGAGGCATAACAAGAGGCATAACTAGAGGTATAACTAGAGGCATAACTAGTGGCATAACTAGAGACATAACTAGAGGTATAACTAGAGGTATTACTAGAGGCA
The DNA here is from genome assembly GCA_905160935.1 of Enchytraeus crypticus. NCBI lineage: Eukaryota > Metazoa > Annelida > Clitellata > Enchytraeida > Enchytraeidae > Enchytraeus > Enchytraeus crypticus. Next base: position 1,249,847 of record CAJHZI010000566.1, read on the forward strand.
TAACAAGAGGTATAACTAGAGGCATAACTAGAGGTATAACTAGAGGCATAACTAGGGGCGTCATAATGACCATAAGTTCAGCGTCAGTTTCAGTTTCATACGTAACTACAGAAGATGTACGGTAGAGTTTCGCACCAGTGAAACTCTACCGTACAAGTAAATTTGATAGAAATTTCTGGAGCCTAGACGTTCATCATCCGAATTCCTTTTCTGGCGTTGGTTTGTATCTTAGCGCCTTGTCGCCTTTTACGACACATGCAAGTGCTAAGTGTTTACGTTAATGCTATTATGCAATTAAACAACTTTGAGGTTATATGTTCTATTGTATTGTTCCCCGTGTTGATTCCGGGTTGCTTGAAGAATTGACAAACTGGTGACTGCATGTATCGTAGAAGGCGACTAAAGCACTAAGATCCTTACCAACGTCAGAAAGTGCATTCGGTTGGTGAGCGCCTAGGCTCCAGAAATTACTACAAAAATGTAAACGAAAGGAAAAGTCTCAAATAGGGGATTGGCTTATGGTATAATGTAGGACAGAGAGGATTTGAGACAGTCTATTTGTATCCCGACCCTAGTTAAACTGGGATTCAAGGGAAGAAGAAGAATAAAATGATGTTGATAATACACATATATCGAGGAGCACATCATTAACCAATCACGTTTGCTCTTCTCACAAAAGCTTTAACATTTTTCTGTTAGCGTTATGCTATTCACAACTAACACTGTTAAAGTAGAGTGTTGATGCTGCACAGCCACATCTAAGTCCATACAGTCGATACCTGTGGTGTTGCTTGTTGTGGAGGGAGGGAAGAACACGCTCAAGACAGCCAGCGAGGCCATCGAGCAGGACACACCCGTCGTCGTGATAGAGGGGTCGGGTAGAGCTGCCGACTTCATCGCCTTCGCCAGTAAGAACAGGTGAGCGAGATACTTGTGTATTCTATAGCATAAAATGGTTTTAAATAAATATCATCATCATCGTCAGCATCATCATCATCATCATCATCACCATCATCATCATCATCATCATCATCACCATCATCATCATCATCATCATCATCATCATCATCATCATCACCATCATCATCACCATCATCACCATCATCATCATCACCATCATCATCATCACCATCATCATCATCATCATCATCATCATCATCACCATCATCACCATCATCATCATCATCATCATCATCATCACCGTCATCATCATCACCATCATCATCATCATCACCATCATCATCATCATCATCATCATCATCATCACCATCATCATCATCATCATCATCATCATCATCATCAACGACACTAATATATTCGTATTTAACTTTCTGCATCATTACAACTCAGTTCATATTTTAAATTACTGTTTAGCAATATTTTGTTGAATTTGTATAGAGTATTGTATTAATTATAACTCGTAAGTGTAAGCTGTATATTTTATAACTTATCGTCTAATGTTCAAAACGTAATGTTGTAGATTTCATTTTCTGCAAAACAATTGTTATCTAAAATCAAACGTAAGGTATTTGCTTCAGCATTAAGCTTAAGCTTTCGAGTGAGGAAACTGACGATAACCTTAGCTTCTTTAACGATACCAGCTTTAGTGATTTAGCGAAAGCAGTTTTTTAAACATACTGAATAAACTAGCAAGATTTATTTATCATTGATAAGTTAACGTTCGACTCATCCTCATCTCCAGTATATGATGACAAGAACGATAATTATCATCATCATAAAGCCGTTAGTTAGTTTTTAGTTCATTACACATAATTTGCAAACTTTCTACGACATTGGGATCTAGGTTAACAGAGTCGAGTGATAAAGGCAAGGAGAAGCAGCTGTGGGATCTAGCCACTGAGCTGCTGCAGCCCAGCAAAGAAGCCGAGCAGAAACATAACGAAGAGTGTTTGAAGTACGTTAAAAGCATTCTGCATAAGGATCGAAAGAATCTGGTAGGATTCTAAAACAATTCCTATTTTTATTAATTATATATAATTAAATTTAAAATTTAATGAACTAAATCCAGAATATGTAAGCGCTTCTATAGCCTGTATCCTCCGTTTACACAAACGTTTCCATATTTCGCTTTTCTGTTTGCTTTATCTTTTTTTTAAATGTTTATGTGATAAATAAAAAAATAGAAAATGAATTAATGACAAATGAATATAATATTTTAATTGAGCCGTGGAAGCAAAGCAATCTCCGTCGACAGAATAATTTTAAAAACTAAACCTGAAAGGTATTTGGTTATCTAAAGTGAAATTCTAGTAGTTAGTCGGAAATCATTAAAATACCTTTGTTTAATTGTTAATAGTAATTTTCCTATAAATTCGTAGACTATTAAAGATTACTAAATTCTACTTTAAATTTAATTAAGAATTTTTAAATTAATACTTAATTATAATAAATTCATCCAATTACTGTTAATTTCATGATCCTTGTTTTTGTTAATTGCTTGATGGAAAGATCTCTCTGCTGATGAAATAGCTTGTTAATTAATATGTGAAATAATTAGTTAAGTGATTGATCCAAATATTGATTGATTGATGACAGATAACCATTATAAAGCAAGAAGAGGAAGAGAACGGAGAGAACATTGATCAGGCTATCATTAACTCATTAATTAAAGGTTCCTCTCTCTCTCCTAGTGCACTGCCTACTAGAAGGTCCATGGTATAGAACGCCTCCACTCTTCTCTGCCAACCGTTTCCCTCTTAATGTCCACAAACGTGTGGATCTATATATCATGTAACATTCGTAATTTAAGTATGCTCTGCTCCTCTTTCCTTTCATTGCACCTTCTATGATCTCTTTTAGCAAACTGTTTCCCTTAGAATGTGTCCTATCCAATTCTTCTTCCTATTTTTTTTATAGAATTTATCATCTGTCTATCTGTACCAACTCTGTTTATGACTTCTTCATTTGTAGCTTCCTGGGTGCAGATAATCTTTTCCATTCTTCTCCATGTCGAAATTTTCAACGCTTCTAGTTTCCTTACATCTTCCTTCCTTAATGTCCTTGTTTAACATCAATATAATAGCGCTCATATCAAAGTTTTCGCTATCATTATCTTGGTGGCTTCCTTTAGGCATTTTCCTAAGAGTTCTTTCCTATTTGCCGAATGCCAGCTTTGCTTGCGCAATCCTACCACAAATTAATGTCTCGCATTTTTCATCGGCTGCTATGGTGTGACCTAGATATTTGAAACTCTTCACTTGTTTCAAGCTCGTACCATTTGATCTGATATTGACTTAAGCTCTTTCCGGGTACACTTTCATCACCTTTTATCTTTTGATGTTAATCTTCATAACATATTTCAATACCGTATCATTCAGACTATTCATTATCTTCTGCAGTTCATTTTCACTTCCTGCTATTATTCCTGATCATCTGCTCGTCTTAATCATCCTAATAAGTGATAATTAAAGGTTATCACTTATTAATAAGTAGTTAATTAGGTAATTAAAAACTAATTAAGAGAGAACTATGTTAATTTAGATAGCAGTACATGTATATGAAAACATACATCATATGTAGCTTTACACAAAAGCATAGAAAGAGCGCTGTCCAATTACCATACGAATGCAATTACTTAATTACTTATTAAAGTAATTAATAAGTAATTAAGTATTATAAATATCACTTTTTAAAGTAATTAAGGACTAATTAAATAATTAAGGTTTTGATCTCATTCATTAAAGGCTGTAATTAACTCACAAACTGTACATTTATAAATCATATATGAAAGTTAATTTTGTTTTTTAATTAAAGCCTTTTAGCTATTCCTCATACCATTTATGCGTGTTATTTTAGTTTTTCTTATGAAAATTACTATATTTATATAAAATAATTTATTAAGAAAATTACTTTGGAAAGTTATTAAAAAAATGCTGGCAACAGAAAAGCGGCAACTACTATAAATATTTATTTTGTAATATTTATTCTCTTTATTAATATTTTCCAAATATTACCGTTTAATTACTATTCCCTAAATGTTACTTCTTTAGTATTATTTTTATTTATATATTAATTTTAATTATCGATTTCTAAGTATTACTGTTTTTTATTATTCTCTAAATATTACCACATTATTATTATTTTTTAAATAAAATTTTTATGATAATTTTCTAAATATTACTAGTTTACTATTGTTTTATAAATATTACTGTTCAACTATTATTGCAGCTAGTGGAAACGAGGCAATGAATCAGTTGGATTTAGCGCTATCGTGGAACCGACATGACATTGCTCGTAATGAAATCTTCAGCATGGAGAAGAGAGGTTTTTGGCGGGTGAGTCATAGAGGTTCTTGTATCCTTACAACAAAGCTAGAAAGCTAATGTTAACGTCAGTTTCCTCACTCGAAAGCGATCCACGGTCGAATATCTTACCGACATAGTCACTGGTTTCAGCCAATGGCGATGTAATTAAACAATAGAGCTAATGCCCTCTACGTATCTTACTTGTTTAAAAAACTGGTAAAGTTAATTTTAACGTCAGTTTCCTCACTCGAAAGCGATGTCAGTGACGGCGAGCCTAGGATTTGAACCCCGCACATACTGATCCGCGGTCGAATCTCTTACCGACATCGCCACTGGCTCCAGTCAGAAATATTTGTCAATGTATAGCTGGGCAGAGCAGCGTGAATAGATTTCTTGTTTGTTGAAATACTTGACACAAATATTTTAGACGGGCAAGTTATAAGGCAGGGTATGCGTCGCACCTTTTCTCTCAACTACTAACTCTTGAGAGAATGATCTTATAGAATTGAAAAATATTAACTTTAAAACGTAATTCAACTTTTATTTAATATGATAACTTATTACTATAAAACCTATATAATATTTCCCTCCAGGAATTTCTAACTACTAGAATGCTCTAGATCTTCTTTAGTAAGTCTATTATATCGTTCTTATCCCCTCTCTTGGATACCTTGACCAGACTGTCTAAACTCAACACTCCTATCAAACTTTTAGATAAGCCAATACCGTCTACTCGGTCCATACGTATAAAAGCTAATCGGTATCAGTGGAGACAGAAGTTAAAAGAGGCTGCACTGGTGTCCACAAAGTGACGTTACGCAGAGAAAAGAAGAATAAAAGCTAATTCTTCTATAATCCTCCCAACAAGTATTTTCCTTTCTATTCTCTTTCCACGTGTTTCGTCTACTCTCCTAGACCTCTCACTTGCCTAGACACGACTATCCAATGCTGGACTCTGAAACTACTTCTAACCACGCCTACATCGGTGACTCACAACCTGCTGACAAATAATACTGTATTACATTATATGTTGGGGACGTCCCTGAGATAATGCCAGGATGAGAAATCGGACGTTAAACCTTTACTACTATTATTATTATAATATAAAATATTATTCATATAAAAATTAAATATTATTATTATATAATAATATTCTGACAAATATTATTGTATTATAATATGTTGGGGACGTCCCTGACATCATGCTTGGATGAGGAAACGGACGTTAAACCTTTATTATTATTATTATTATTATTATTAAATAAAATAGTATTCATATAAAAATAAAATGTTATTATTGTATAATAATATTCTGACGAATATTATTGTATTATATTATATTTTGGGGACGTCCCTGACATCATGCTTGGATGAGGAAACGGACGTTAAACCTTTATTATTATTATTATTATTATTATTAAATAAAATAGTATTCATATAAAAATAAAATGTTATTATTGTATAATAATATTCTGACGAATATTATTGTATTATATTTTGGGGACGTCCCTGACATAATGCCTGGATGATGAAACGGACGTTAAACCTTTATTATTATTATTATTATTATTATTATTATTATATTATTGCTCTACATTATTTCTTGCAGAGGTTAGATCTGAATGAGGTAATGCACAGAGCTCTGCTCGAAGATAAGGATGAGTTTGTGACCTTGTTTCTAGACAGTGGACTGGATCTCCGAGATTTTCTCACAATCGAACGGCTGAACAGGCTCTACCACGATGTAAGAAAAAAAACTATTATAATTAGGTCGTAATTTTTAGTGGGTTCAACGTCAAAGTTACGAGTAAAAAGGGTGTCTCTGCATGACAACATCGAAACCCGTGGCCAACATCGTCGTCAATATCTCTGCGTGACAACATCGTCGTGGTTGATTTAAATGATCGACCAACCAAAGCAGCAGTCAGACTAGGCTGAGTGTTGATAAAGTTCTCAATGAGAAAAATACGTAATAATAATAATAAATAATAATAATAAAAAAGCTAATGTTAACATCAGTTACCTCACTCGAAGGCGATGTCAGTGACGGGAGAGACCAGGATTTGAACTGCACATATTGATGATCCGCGGTCGAGTATCTTAAAATATCATTAATAATCTGACGTTAATAATAATAATAATAATAATATTAAAAATAATAATACTAATAATAATAAAGTATTTTACCATTATTATTATTAGAAATAATTATATTAAAATGTAATAAGATAAATGTTAAAATATAATATAAAGTATATAAAGTAATAGTAATAATGATGAAGATTATGATGATGATGATGATGACGTCGACGACGACGACGACGAAAATAATAATAGTATAAATTTTAAATTATAATATTAATAATAATAGGGCAATTAAACAAATAAATAATAAAATAATAATAATAATATTAATAATTGGCATTGCGCACTCGGAACTCCTCGCGAAGGCGTTAATCCCACAAGAAAAGGCCCGTCTGCTTGCTGTTTCTACTCTTCATAGTGGTGACTGGTTGAAAGCCTTGCCTTTATCTTCCTGTGGCCTCTGCCTGGATGACGAGACAGTCAGAGTAGCGGTTGGTCTTCGGCTGGGCTCTACTCTTTGTGAACCACACAACTGTGTCTGCGGAGCATCGGTCAATGCTCTGGGCGCTCACGGCCTGTCCTGCATGCGGAGCGCTGACAGAATCAGCAGACACCAGTATCTGAATGATCTGGTATGGCGTACTCTAACTCGCGCAAATATTCCGGCCATAAAAGAGCCCCAGGGTTTGAGCCGCTCGGATGGGAAACGACCGGACGGTGTATCTCAAATTCTTTGGGCTGAAGGCAAGTGTATCAGCTGAGATGTCACTGTGACGGATACATTGTCAGCAAGCAATCTCAGCCTTTCATTTGCTGCTGCTGGCTCGGCTGCTGAAGCCGCCGCCAATAGGAAGGCACTTAAATATGCCACAGTCTCTAGCAGCTACATCTTCCTGCCAATTGCTTTTGAGACATTTGGCGCCATCAACTCTGCCGCGTCTGACTTCATAAACGAATTAGGCAGGAGAACCAGTGCTATCACAGGCGACCAACGCGAAAAGGCCTTTATATGGCAGCGCCTATCTATCGCACTCCAGCGTTTTAATGCTGTCTGCGTTCGTGGCACATTGGCGGGTGCGGCCTCCCAGAGCGTAGAGGAACTATTTTAAATATTTTTCATCTTTCTTTTAATTAAATAGAGTCTTTCTTTTAGCTTATATTTTAGCCCAGGGCCTTATATAGCCCAGGGCATTAGTAATAAAATAATAATAATAATAATAAGGGAATTTATATGAGCGCCACCACAGTAGCGCTAATGTTACATGCTAAAAATATTAAAATATCAAGGTATCTAATCTTCAAAGCGTCTGTCAGTATGTTATTTGCTACTATAACACGATTACTGCTTGTACTGGTTTTGTTATTGTAATATATTTTCTTATAATTTGTGTTGTTGTTGCGCAATACAGGCTCTAGAAGATCCCACAGCTCCACCAGTTGTTTGCCTGCTGGGAAATTTAGTACGAGCCGTTATGGTAAGCAATATGTAGTATACAGGTATATAAATTAAGAATTCGTAAATAGGACCGTGAAGTATATACGTTACCAATCACGTGACTCTCTACAGCTGATCATCAGCTGTTCAGTGTTGATAAGCAATAAATCGATTCGTAGTAGATACCGGCTGATTATAATTAATATTGCCAGGTCAGTATAGTATAATTTAATTAATATTGTATGAATTATAATTTAATGTTTTAGTATCGTAGAACTATTCTAAAACAGTATATAATATCCAGTAGGAGGATGGAAATGATATAATTTAAATAATATGATGGAATTTTAATTTCATTACATCAAATAATGCAAATTAACATTAAATATTTCTTGTCTAACATAATTATTAGTAGTGTGGTTCATATATAATAAAGTATTATATAATTTAATTAAAAGAACGAAATTTTTATTCTAATTCGTCAAATAGTGCAATTTAACATTAACTGTTATTTGTTTAGCATAGTTATTGGTTGTGCGAGTCTTATATATAATAGAGTATTATATAATTTAATTAATACATTAATGCATTATTAATGCATTAATTCTAATACATCAAATTTAACATTAAGCATTGCTTGTTTAGCATAGTTATTGATAGTTTGGGTCTTATATAATAAAATATTATAGAATTTAAAAGAATGGAATTCTAAAACATCAAAAACTTCAAATAGTGCAGTTTAACATTAAGCATTGCTTGTTTAGCATAGTTACTGGTTGTGCGGATCGACTCAGGAGGATAGTCACAAGTTTCCCCCCAACATTCTCAGATATGTGGGTCAGGTCATCAACAATCTCTCACAGGATCAGCGGGAAAACGTCTATCAAGGTCAGCAGATCAATCAGTCAATCAATCAACCAATCAATCAATCAATCAGTTTTTAAAAGTAATACATTAGCCGTACTGAAGATCTTACATTTGCGTATTTAAGACCACATAGTTCGGGTGAGTTTAGAGCCTTTAATACATAGAAACGTGCAGCGTTTCTTTATTTCCAGCTAATATTTTATTCTGAAGCCTGCACATGTATTTCATTACAAATTCATATTTGAATGTTTGCGTTTATCTCAGTGAACTGTTAACTCAAGGATCTATATATAGTAACCCCAGTATAGTAATAATTTTTTGTGTGAGTTTAACGTCAAGGTCAGAAGCATGAAAGACTTCTCTTCAAGACGTCAGGTGAACTGGCGAACCGTAGTACCCCTGAAACCCGACCAAACCGTGGCTGATCATATGTAGTCAACCAATAAGACTAGATGAATGATAATCCAACTAGAATGAACCATGCTCCAAGAAGTCCTGTTAGTCCCTAGGTCAGTAAGATCGAACCGTGCTCCATACAGTCCTGGGAGTCCCTAGACAAGAGTGAACTGTGCTCCAAACAGTCCTAGGACTCCCTAGACCAGAGTGATCCGTGCTCCAAACAGTCCTGGAACTGTCTAGACCAGAGTGATCCGTGCTCCACACAGTCCTGGGACTCTCTAGACCAGAGTGATCCGTGCTCCAAACAATCCTGGGACTCAATAGACCAGAGTGATCCGTGCTCCAAACAGTCCTGGGACTCTCTAGATCAGAGCCCAACTCCAAGTGATCACTTGGCCACAGCGCACGATTAAGTCGGTCATACCAATCAAGTTGTGATATGGCTTGAAGTTAACTAAGTCATCTATATAATAATAGTAGTATATATATATATATCTCTCTTAGTCCACTGTCTACTGGCAGGTCCATGTTATATAACGCCTCCACTTTTCTCTGTCTTCCGCCTTCCTCTTCATTTCCACATATGAGTGGGTCTTTAAATCATCTAACATACCTAAGCTCGGCCTGCCCCTGCCTCTTTTTCCTTCCATTCTACCTTCTATGACCTTTTTTAATAGACCTTCCCCCCTTAGAATATGCCCTATCCATCTCTTCTTCCTATTTCTTAATACATTTATCAACTGCTTAGTTTTGCCAACTCTCTCCAGGACTTCCTCATATATATATATATATATATATATATATATATATATATATATATATATATATATATATATAGGCTTCGTTAACTGGTTGTTATTTGCTCAGATCGTAAGTACGACAGGGCTACTACAGGAGGAGAGTCTAATGGCAGCTTCACTCGAGACAGTCTGGATGGAGACGACAAAGATCTGATAAAAGACTCTGCTCTACAGAAAGCAGGTAACTATAAGAATAATAATAATAATAATAATAATAATAATAATAATAATAATAATAATAATAATAATAATAACAATAATCATTGTCAGGAACCTGATTCTAAAATTTTTAATCTGAGGTAAAATGAGGACCTGACATCAAATGGTTCAGGATTTAAATTCCTAATAATATGCCTCTAATAATTGTTTTGGAATCTTTACCTGTCCTCGATTTGACTGAATCTAGATATCCTACTAATTGATTGATAACTTCAACGACTGTATTATATTAAATATTAATTTAATACAAAAAGAACTATTACACAGATATATAATAGAACGAAAACTAAAACGACTCCAAATAACACGTGTACGCGAAATTCGAATAACTAAAAATTATACTTCTCCATCGAATTACAGTTCACTTTAAATATCGTAAAAGCAAGTATTTTATATTACATACGATTACTTTTGGCATACAAATTACTCATGCTCTCTCTAGCATAAATTCCTACACTTTACTCTACTGTCCTCTCTACTAGTTGCCTACTAGATCTCTATAATCCCTAGGTTGGAATACTTCAATGGAACTCTCTTCCCAGTTCGATCATCTACCGATCGCTCTCTCCACATCGACTGTTCGATGGACTACATATAGTTTGAATACCCGAACCCTTCGAATTGCTCTCAATTCGTCTACTCTTGAGATTCTTAAAATCTTCTAAATCTCTTTCCAACTTGGCACGTTTTACGTCCGTGTTGTCACGCTTCCATCTTGGAACTCTCTCCCACTTCCTCTTTAGGCATGCCCTCATTGGTCACTTGCCCTAGCTTAGCTACCGCCTAGGATCTCACTTTAATAAAACTCAATACTTTAAATCTTAACTTATCCAGCAGTATCATTAAATACTTTACTAGAAATACAATTACTAATACAAATACATACTAAATACATACTAATATATATCGAATCGACCTTGACAATAATAATAATAATAATAATAATAATAATAATAATAATCGTAATCATAATAATCATTATTATCATAATAATCATAATAATAATAGTAATAATAAAAGTAATAATGATAATAATAAAGGCTTTCCATAACTTTGCAAAGCTGGCTCACTACTTCTCATTCCAATGTCGACGACCAAATTACGAAATGACTTATTGGATCCGTGTACTGCACATCAGTGATCTACTGATAAGGTGGCTTAATTATTCAAGCGTGAAACTGGAATAAAAAAAATAATGCTGGTAAAGCTAATATTAACGTCAGTTTCCTCACTCGAAAGCAATGTCAGTGACGGGCGAGCCGGGGATTTGAATCTCGCACATATTGGTATGCGCGGGGTTCATGCACATCGTTGGAATGAATCCCTCAAACGAATTTTAACCGCTCTAGTTTTGATTATCTATATAAATTTACCTGTACGCGGATGTTGTAAATAGGTTTTTATTTTAATTTTACAGTTTCCTACTTTTAAATGAAAAACAGTAATCAGTATTGGTAATTTTATTTTCAAATAATAGCGGAATATTTAAGTGCTAATCTTTTAGCCTTTATTTCCGCTTCACATGCAATTTTGTAATGTACCTTTCCTTCTGTGTCTGACTTACTAAACTGTCTCTCTCTCTCTCTCTCTCTTAGTGCACTGCCTACTGGCAGGTCCATGGTATATAACGCCTCCACTCATCTCTATCTATCGTCTTTCTCTTCATGTCCACATACGAATGGATCTTTAAATTATTTATAACATTCTTTGTGATATACCAACATTCTAGGGGGATTCTGCTTCTGATGAGGTGGGCCCCCAATGCCTTCCTCAGCTTCGACTAACATTTATTGGGCAGGGGCGTCATTCCCTGAGAAAACAATCCTGTTTACCCATACTGTATGTTGTGATAAATTGATTCAATCCACCTATGCTTGTCGACAGGTGATAGGCCTGGAGCCACTGAGGTGGAAGAAAACGAGGAGGGTCCCAGTCAGTCAAGCAAGAAGAGGGGAGAGTTTGAGTACACGGAGCGAGAACTCTTCATATGGTGTCTGCTGCTCAACCGCAGGAAACTGGCTGAGATCTTCTGGAGGCTGGGTCAGGATCACATAGGCTGTGCTCTGACTGCCAGGTGAGTTCTAGTCGACCATTCCAAGCATTTATTTGTTTATAATATAACACATTTGTTTATATTATAGGATGAAGACAGAGAAGAGTGGAGGCGTTATATGCCATGGACCTGCCAGTAGGCAGTGCACTAAGAGAGAGAATATAACACAGATTATAGTGAAATGATCAACTGTGTCGATATCTATCACTTTTTAATACCACATGTTACATCTGTTACTCAATTGTGTCCATTTTCTAGGCGTTTTACCACGGTATGCTGTTTTATGTGCAGCATGCTACTGAAAGCACTAAGTGAGGCGGCAGATGAAGAGGAGGAATTAGATCTCGCTCAGGATCTTCTTAAAAACGCCCAGTTAGTTTAACACCTTACGTTCATAGACTAATTTTTCTTATATGCGCCAGTTACAGTTTCGTACATACTCCTACTAGATATCCTACTTATGCTGACTATTGAATACTGCTTCTTACTTGTAAGTTAGGAAGATGATTAACATTATCTTTGTAATGGTAGCTCGAGTGTGTCGAGTCTGTCTTGAGGATATGCTCTGTGCTTTTGAACGTTAACGTTAAGCACACTTCAACCTATTAGTGTAGTCTTCTCCAACTTCATCTAAAATGTAGTCAGGTTTTGATTTTTGATAGCAATCTACTTGCTTAACGGATATCAAGCTATTTGTTTTAGCAGATAGCAAGCTGCTTGTTTTGCAAATATTAAGCTTCTTACTATATTGAATGCAAGCTGCTGGTTTTCCAAGCTGTGGGTTTTTCAAATAGCAGGATAATTGTTTTGCAAATAAGAAGCTTCGTACTATATTGATAACCAGCTGCTGGTTTTCAAAATAACAAGCTGCTGGTCTTTCAAATAACAAGCTGTGGGTCTTCCAAATAACAAACTGTGGGTCTTCCAAATAGCAAGCTGTGGGTCTTCCAAATAACAAGCTGTGGGTCTTTCAAATAACAAGCTGTGGGTCTTCCAAATAACAAGCTGTGGGTCTTCCAAATAACAAGCTATGGGTCTTCCAAATAACAAGCGGGGGTTTTTGCGAATAGCAGGATGCTTTTTTGACAAATAATAAATTACTTGTTTTGCAGATAAAAAAACTGCATATTTTTGCAGATAACATGCTGTACACGCTGCTTGCTTCACACGTCAAATTGCTTGTCCACTTCCAAATGCTTCTCGAATGCGAAACTTGCGCGATATACAAAACAGCGAAAACGTTCAAGGCTGTATATGGTTCTCTAAGTGTACGGTTACTGCTATGCGTTTCCTTTGTTCACATATAGGCTATGGTAGCCTCTTTTTTATTGCTATTTGTTTTGTATTGTTATTTATTTAAACGAGATTCGAAATTAAAATTCGAAATAAAAGCATGACTAAAAAGTTCAGTAGAAAGGCGAACACCTTGACAGACTTGGATATTGTAATATTTATTGAAAATGAATTTGAGACATTTTTGATGTTCACAGAGACTTTGAGTATATGGCGGAGGGCGTGTTGAACGCCTGCTACCAGAAGGATAAGCCGATGGCTCATGAGCTTCTGATTAGAGAGCTGGATCAGTGGGGCAAGAAGACGCTGTTCCTATTGGCAGATGCAGGCAGACAGATGGACTTTATGGAACACACCTGCTGTCAGACCAAGCTGAACAAGAACTGGAAGGGAAAGATGGCGCTATATACTCCAATGTGGATCGTCAGTCTAACTTCTTAATGAATTTGTTTGATTGATGTTATATTTCTCTTTTTCAAATTTTATTTTATTTTTGATTGCTGCTATATTTCTCTTTTTCAAATTTTAGTTTATATTATTTTTCTTTCTATTTTGTTTGACTATTTCGGTGTGCTTGTTTTGATTTTGAATAATATATGCTGTGGTTGGACCTAATAAACATATTTCTCTCTCTCCTCCTCTCTCTCTCTCTCTTAATGAATTTTAGAATTCATGTAGTTTCTGGGCTACAGCTGAATAGAAGATGAGTAATTTGCGCATGTCTTAAGAGGCGAATAATCTTAAACTGAAGAAGACAACGGGAATCGTTTTCAAAAGGAATAATTTCCTAATTTAATGGCTATGTTAGTAAAGGTTTAGAATTTCTTTAGAGAACGACTTGTATAAAACATGTTGGATATTTCTCTAATTGTACGATGGAAGAAGTTCAATGTAAAAGAAGGCACTGTTTAGTACAACGAATATTTTGTAGTACAGAGTGTACTGTATAGTACAGAGTGTACTGTGTAGTACAGAATGTACTGTGTAGTACAGAGTGTACTGTGTAGTACAGAATGTACTGTGTAGTACAGAGTGTACTGTGTAGTACAGAGTGTACTGTGTAGTACAGAATGTACTGTGTAGTACAGAATGTACTGTGTAGTACAGAGTGTACTGTGTAGTACAGAATGTACTACACAGTAGTACATTCTGCACTACACTGATACTACACAGATAACTTCATTTTATTCAGTTGTTTATTGATGAATACTATCATACTAATAATAATATTAGTACTATTATTAATAATATCATGTATTATATTAATATCATATTTATCATATATATATATATATATATATATATATATATATATGTATATATATATTCTTATTAATACAATCATATTCTTATTTCTTTACTATAGTTATTGATTGCTTTTATGATTCAGATACTCCTTGGACTGATTCTGCCGTTTGTCGCAGTACCTCTCATTAAATTCACGGATGACACCGGACCGGAAGTGTTGTCCAATAACGACGTACATCCTGCTGGAGAGATTAAGGACGCCGGTGGATCGGGACCGTCTAAGAGGCGACCAAAGAGGACCACCAACTTCTTTGCAGCTCTCTATTACTACGAAACCGCTCCCGTAGTTAAATTCTGCTATCATACGGTTGGCATGTTTTTATAATTACTTCTATAATTGATATTTAATTTGTTATCATAATTAATATTCGTTAGTATTTATATTTATTAATTTAAATTAATTTATTAAATTAAATTAATAACTTAACTACTGCACGTTTCGGAAGAAATTAAAATTATCAAGTTCTTTGTATTTGAGATGGTTCAAATCCTGGTCTCGCCCGTCACTGACATCGCTTTCAACGAAGGACATTGACATTAACATTATCTTTTTTAACTTAAATTGCAGTTGTCAATGACGACTGTAGCACTGTAATTGTTGTTATGTTTACAGATTTCATTCGTGATATTTCTCGGTCTCTTCAGCTATTTCATGTTAACGGATCTCTATCCCTACGACCCGTCCATACCCGGATATCATCCGAGCATTGCGGAGTACATCGTTTATGGATGGGTGATCACGATGTGGATAGAGGAACTCAGACAGGTCTGCATTGTTGGGTTCAAGACTTAAAATTATACCCTACTATTTTTAGCAGTTGAACATTCTCAGCTCTCTCTCTTGGTGCACTGCCTACTGGCAGGTCCATGGTATATAACGCCACCACTCTTCTTTGGCTTCCGCCTTCCTCGTCACGAACACATATGAGTGGGTCTTTACATCATCTAGCAATACTCATTCTTGTTGTTTTATACCTTTTTCTTGGGGTATTCTGCTTATGATGAGGAGGGACTTCCCTGTGCCTTCCTCAGCTTCGACTAACGTCTACGGGACAGGGGCGTCATTCCCTGAGAAAACAATCCTGCTTACCCAAACTATCCTGTTTATCTAAACTATCCTGTTTACCCAAACTATCCTGTTTACCCAAACTATCCTGTTTACCCAAACTATCCTGTTTACCCTAACTATCCTGTTTACCCTAACTATCCTGTTTACCCAAACTATCCTGTTTACCCAAACTATCCTGTTTACCCAAACTATCCTGTTTACCCAAACTACCCTGTTTACCCAAACTATTCTGTTTACCCAAACTATCCTGTTTGCCCAAACTATCCTATTTACTCAAACTATCCTATTTACCCAGTCTCAGCATAAAGTGCATTTTTTCTTGTGTTTTATTACATTAAGTCGCATAAAATAAAGTTAAATAAAGTTAGAGGCAGACTAGGCTCCCGCCTGGTCTGCCTATAATTTAATTAACATAACAATTCTCTGGAGAGCAATGTGAAGTTTTCATTAAACTGATCACTGAATCCCTCAGTGATAATACCATAGACGTGTTGTTAGGTCTATGGCGTAAACGCTTTACATTTATCTATCATCTTGTACTCTCGTTAACTGTGTACAACATATATTCTTCATATCACAAGTCACACGCATAAGAGAAAGTTGTTTTACTGGGAGTAGAGCTGGGTCAGTTAAAATATTCGCGAAATCATTCACACAAATTCACACGAAATCATACAGTAAAACAACAATCGAAACAAATATCACATTTTTCTTATTTTATATTTATAATAATAATGATAATAATAAACGTTTAACGTCCTTTTCCTCATACAAGGATGATGTCAGGGATGTGCCCTTATCACACGTCACTTCTAATATCGATTTATGTACGAAACAGTTCGATTAACATATCTATTGACGTCCCTGACATCATCCATGTATGAGGAAACGGACGTTAAACCTTTATTATTATTATTATTATTATTATCTATTATTAATATTTTTATTAACTCTATTCACTCGTGTACTTAATGTTCGCTATTTATTTTTATTCACTCGTGTCGTACTCACTGAAATATTTAAATCTCTGTAGATTTACTCCAACGAGCCCAAGTCGTACATAAAGAAACTCCAGGCGTACTTCAGCAGCTCATGGAACAGATTTGATCAGCTGATCAACCTCCTCTTCCTCACATCTGTCATCCTCAGGTTTTCTCTGCCCGCTGATGAATTTGTCTGGGCGAGAATGTTCTACACAGTCACCCTCTCTCTCTACTACATTCGATTTCTTCAGGTGCGTCTAAATGGATGTGTGAATGTCTCATTAGTGTAGTCTCGCTGATCATGTGAGTGTGTGTACACGCACACACACGCACACAAACACACACACACACTCATACACACATACGATCATAGAACAATCAAATGCAATACACGAATCTTAAATATAGTTCCTTCTAATTCCAGCACTAGCATTAAACGATTCATAAATTATATACTCTAATATTTTACTCTACATGAATGTCTTAATAAATGACAGATCCTGAGGCGAATTGAACCCTCGTGGGTTCGATTCTCAGCCGCGCTGATCTGAGAGTAAAATCTCGGACATTCACTGGACTGGTCACACAGAAAATGCCCTAAATTGCCTAATGGTGTAAACATGTGGTATTAAAAGTGATAAATATCAACATAGTTGACCAGTTCATTATAACGTGTGTTATAATTGTAATAATTATTTAGTCAAGTGACACATTAATTACGTGAAATATAAGCGGTTAAATAATGCAATTAAATTAAAAAGTGTGTATCGTTCAAAGGTGATCACTTTCTTAGTTATAAGTAAAGTAATATTGAAATATTTAAGTGTACAAGTGAAATATTATTATTGTAACTGTAAGAGAATGAAATGCATTGGAAATGAAAAGAAAATTAATATCTATGAAGATGGTTGTATTATTAATTCAAAATGAATAGAATTAAGTAAAAACAACAGGAATGACATATAAAATACAGAAGTAGCAAAAGAACATATAGTGTACATTATATTTTTTATTTTTCACACCGTATTATAAAGAAGTATTCAAGTTAGCCACCCGCTGCTGCGATCAGCAACGTTTAACTTTCGTATTAATAATAATAACAATAATAATAATAATAATAATAACAATAATAATAATAATAATAATAATAATAATAATAATAGCAATATTAAATTAATTAAAACTATTATGATTATATTGATAACGCAACAATTAATATATTGTACTATTCAAGTAATTAAACTTAGAACGTTGACATTATAAACATATTAGCAAAGACAGGGTTCGATTCAGATGTATATCAACTGATAGAATGTTTTTAGTAGTTTTGAACGTTCCAGATGCTGTCGTGAATGTTTCAAGCAATGTAACGAGTGATTGATATTTCAGGTTTTCTACGTGGAAAAGAATATCGGCCCGAAAGTCGTTATGATTCGTCAAATGGTTAGTTATTCGCATTTAATATAAACTTTGTTTCCGCTATCTAAACACCTTAATTTCCCAAATGTACGGTAGTATATATATGAGTACTATGATACATTGTCAATTTTCATGATGTTTGTATAACATATAAACTAATTATGTGTAAAGTGTTGACTTAATTTAAATCTTAAAGTTTTAAAAAGTTTAATAAACTTTAATAAAGTTAATCGTAATCGTTGGAGTACTGTGAGATCTGAACACAAGTTGCTCAGCTATAACACGAGGTGTAGTAAAATGTTACATACAGTTCAAAGTCTACACTCCGAATTACTAAATCTACACAATATCTACCAGTCGAAACTACGACTAAACTAAGTCTAAACTAAGTCTACACAGTCTTGACATGAAATATAGGTCATTAAAAAATTAGGTATAAAAGCGTAAAAACTGAGATTTTCTAACAAGGATATGGTTGAGTCTGTTCACTTGCAGTACATTTGCTTAATTTTTGTTATTTCTGAAAAATTAAGGGCACTTTTTCATTTGTCATATTTGGCAACAAATTTCTAACTACCTGCATTTTGACAGAGTACTGTCAAAATAGTTGAAGTGTTTAGCAGATTAACACCTTCGTAAACAGCCAGTCTATATTTAACAACACATATACATATATCATATAATTAATCGAATGGAAGTCTCAAATAGAGGATTGACTGATGGTATGATGTTGGACAGAGAGGATTTGAGACAGTCTATTTGTATCCCGACCCCAGTTAAACTGGGATTCAAATGAAGAAGAAGAAGAAAAAGAAGATAAGGATGATGATGATATATATATATATATATATATATATATATATATATATATATATATATATATATATATGTCGAGGACATCATCGACCAATCACGTTTGCTCTTCTCACAAAAGCTTTAACATTTTTCAGTGTAGAGCTGATTCTGACAGGCAGTTATGTAACCTTGCAGGTCGTAGATCTGCTATTTTTTCTCATGCTCCTCGCCGTATTTCTCATAGCCTACGGGGTGGCTCAACAAACTCTTCTCTATCCAAACGAAGAAAAAAACTGGAACGTTCTATACGGAGTGGTCTATGAGCCGTATTTTAGCATTTACGGGCAGTTTAATTTAGATGAGCTACAAGGTAATGCTTGTGATGATAGGCAGTTATCATGATTTCGTTTTAACATTCCCCCAAAGCTATCTTTTAAAATTGTGTTTGGCTATTGACCATTTCAGATTTAATATTTAGAAGGCGTTTATGCGCAAATGCTAAATATTAAAAAAGACTTGGTAAAAAATGCATGTAGCATTATAGATTACGTTTATAATTATACATATTACCGTAAAACAGTGTACTTCTATTTTGTTTTAGGAGTTAAGTAAGCTATTAAGCTGAGTTTGACGTCTGTTTCCGCTTCACAACTCAGTTTTAAGACAAGGTGCAGATGAGATTCGATAGATTGAAATTTAACTTCTCAAACATGCTTTATAAAAACTTGACTGGTACAACGATTAGACCGGTACAACCGATTAGACCGGTACAACCGATTAGACCGGTACAACCCATTAGACCGGTTCATCCCATTAGGCAGGTTCAGCCCATTAGACCGGTAAAACCGTTAAAACATTAAACGTCAACATAATAAACATTTAATAAACATTAAACATAAAAAACACAATAAACATTTAATAAACATTAAACATCAAACAACCCATTTGACCGATGCAACCGTTAAAACCAATACAAAGCGATAAAACCGGAATTGTTACTTACGCCCTGACATGTATTTAAACTCCATTAATTACAGAAGCCTCATATTTACATTTCTCTATTAATTTTTTATGTCACTGTCAATTATGTTATTCGTGTAGTATACTGAAAGCTATAATGGTATAATATATGATTGTGTGGGATATTGTTGTGCCTATGCTTAACTATATCCCACACAATCATTAACGGTTTTAAAACTTGCACAGATCGAAGACTTGCTCTTCTTTCTCATGCTCTTCTCTGTGTTCCTCCTGTCATTTGGAGTGGCACAAAGAACTCTGCTTTATCCAAATGCCGCCAAAAAGTGGAGAATTTTATACCACGTGCTGTACGGACCGTATTACAGCCTGTACGGGCAATTTAGTCTCGATGAGCTACAAGGTATCACTAGAGATCAGGCACAGTAGTGTTCAGTTGATATCACTAGAAATCAGGCACAGTTGTGTTCGGTTGATATCTCTAGAGATCAAGGGTTCAGTTGATATCACTAGAGATCAAGTGTTCAGTTGATATCACTAGAGATCAAGTGTTCAGTTGCTATCACTAGAGATCAAGTGTTCAGTTGATATCACTGGAGATCAAGTGTTCAGTTGATATCACTAGACGATAACCGCCTTTGTTCCACTGGATGTCAATAGAAGATAATCACCTTTGCATTCAGTTCTTTGATTTCAATAGACGACCTTCACATTTGTGTTTAGTTGAAATATTTCACTCTGCCACGAAACATATTTTGCAGTTTTGTCTCATTAGCGAAATATTTAGTTTGCGACTATCAACGATCGTTAATTGGTTTGTAATAATTCTATATAGGCTGTTATAGAGTGTGGTGTTGGGCTATATTTAGTTGTATAGGCACGTTGCGATATTTGTTTTAATAATAGTAATTATATACACTCTTTATATACTTATATATGTGTATATACAGATACGCCTACATGCACATATATACTTATATACGTATACGCTATATATATATATATATATATATATATATATATATATATATATATATATATACTTATACGTATATATACATGCATATATATATATATATATATATATATATATATATATATATATATATATATATAACGTTGAACAAGCTATAAAGACCATGAACATGTAAAACATGAACAAGCATTAACAACCATTAACATGTAAAACATGAACAAGCATTAACAATCGTGAACTTGTAAAACAAGAACAAGCAATAACATCCATGTTCTTAAATGTGATCACTTGGTTGTCAGCATTTAAGCTTCAGTTATGTCTTTGGCAGGTCGTAGATATGATGATATGATGATATAATGTAGGACAGAGAGGATTTGAGACAGTCTATTCGTATCCCGACCCTAATTAAACTGGGAATCAAAGGAAGAAGAAGATGATGATGATATACATATATCGAGGACATCATGACCAATCACGTTTGCTCTTCTCACAAAAGCTTTGGCATTTTTCAGTGTAGAGCTGTTTCTGACAGACAGTTTTATAACCTTGCAGGTCGTAGATCTGCTCTTTTTTCTCATGCTCCTCGCCGTATTTCTCGTAGCCTACGGAGTGGCTCAACAAAGTCTTCTCTATCCAAACGATTCCAAATCATGGAACATTCTCTACGGAGTCGTTTATGAGCCGTATTTTAACATTTACGGAGAATTTAACCTCGATGAACTGCAAGGTATTGATAAGGAGAAGTCCCTAACCATCTGCACGTATATTTCTGCCTTTAGAATTAAGAACTAATATCGAACAGGGGTTACAGTTTTGGCTAGCATCTAACAAAATAATTTGGCTCAAATTTATAAAGTCTCTGTGGTTAAGAAAAACTTAATCTCTTTTATAAGCAGCCGTTATTTATCTCTAAGAGAAATTCACCTCAACTACTCGATTGAATGATTTTTTGTGTTGAACGAACTAATGTGAGAAAATAGCTTTTCAGTCGTTTACATTTTATTCTGCTTGTTAATTAAAGCACTTTTCGATTCCCAAGTTGTTGCATGCAGATAAAACAAGCTTTTTATGTTTTGTCATACAATTAGGTAATCCGCTTTAACCCACAATTCATTCTTATCTTTTTCTGTTGCTTCTCAGCATTATTTGAGTTACTGTAAACTTCGCTGTGTATGATCATTTGTTTAGCATTTTCTACCTGGGATAATTTTGTAATTCAGTATTTGTTTCTATTTAAGCCACCTAGGTTGCTTGTAAACATCTTGCATTTATGTACTTGTCTTACCCAAACATATTTTGATGGAATATACTGTATAGCATCACTGACATTTCTTTACAGAGCCATATTTGAGCACGATTTAAACCCTTAGCATAAGAATTTAACAACTTCGGATTGAATAATTTCTCAGAAAATTTGTGGTTACACTGTAATTTGTACAGTTTATTTCTTATTTTGTGTTTGCTAAATATTGCTCGAATATTAGTTCTGTATGCTTGCATTACCCATTGCTTTGCTGCATTCCTTAGTTCGAGGATCTGAGATTGTTCATCGGAGTACTGTTGGTGTTTATTATGTCGTTTGGAGTGGCGCACCACGTCCTGCTTTATCCCAATCACTACAAGACTTGGGACATTCTGAAGAGGGTCGTCATGAAACCCTATTTTCAGATGTATGGGGAAATGTTTCTGGATGAAATGCAGGGTCTGTAATTAGTACAGTAGTGCAGTAGCTGCAGTTAACTTGCTCTCATACCTTCAAGCTACCATTCTTCATTTTATACAAATTCAATAGACTTCGTACTAGATTGCTTAAATTACTTAACCCCCAGTACATATTTAAACTAATTTTCGCATTAGTCCTTAAATTAACTTATTTATAACACGTAATGTTACAGAAATTTATCATTGAAAGACGGAAAGCTGTAGTAAATTAATATTGAAATTGCTTTTTAAATTTAATTAATTTTTCCATGAAATTTTAATTATTTGTACAGTATTTACTGCACAATAAACTGTACATATATAAGCTTAGTTCACTAAACACTTTTTTGATTTCCTCTGCTTTTTTACTTTACTCTTGCAAAAGAAATATATGTTAATAAAGCCACTCAAATTTAACACCACTTTTCACATACACTTGATATAGAATTTATAAATTATTTAACCCGTATGTTGAAGATATTTGGTTATAGAGATTGCTTTTTAACCATCAATTAGCTTTGTAATACTTGTTCAGCAGTCTTGTACAAAAGTCTATTTCATTATTCGTCATCGTGGGTGGTTCACAGCTTTGCTATGATATTTTGTACAATATTTAAGGATCTCTGGCCGCTATTTAAGTATTTAATTTCTTATAAATTTAATGTGTATATATTTTATTTTCATATTTTCAGTTGCAAACCTTTCATTTTATTAAATACATATCGCAATAAAAAATAAATACTAAAGAAACTCCTATGATATCTTTAATAGATCTGAGCTGTCTCTTCGTTCTGATGTAGTTTACATCAAGCGTTTAAACAAATTTAAACCAGTCATATTTTTAACCTGTATATCAGATTAATTTAGTGAATGTTAATTATTTTAACTTGTATATCTGATTAATTTAGTGAATGTTAATTATTTTAACTTGTATATCTGATTAATTTAGTGAATGTTAATTATTTTAGGGACTTATATTATTTAGCGGTTGTTAATTTTTAAGTCAAGTTGGTTTGAGCTTATAATGCAAAACTTTGTTCGTGTATTAATACCAAAATCTCTTCTCATTTAAATGTTGTGTAAGTAATTAACTCTCAATCGCTTTTGTCGTGAATTCCACCTACCAATCATCGTATAGAATTACATCTAAAACTAATCTGACTCCAATTTTAGTTAGCTGCTTATGACTTGAATGCTGTATTTAATTGATTAAAATGGCAGTCCTGAAATGGTTAATATTTTACAAGAATTAAGTTTTACTTGTCAGTATTTCATCCCTTGATAATCTCGAGAAAGATCCATTATACGCGTATTGAGCTTTTCTAGGCAGGAAGTAATCAAGTTAAACACTTCACAGGAAGCAATCCTGCAGAACACTTCGCAGGAAACAATCCTGTAGAATACTTCATAGAAATCAATTCTTACTTCACATTAATGTAATATCTGGCTAATAATTTTAAAACATCACCTGATAACAGTTGATTTGTCCTTACAAAAAATTAAATTAGAAGCTGTAAACAAAGGTCTGAACTACATTGTAGGAGACGTACCGGTTTAATATTCTTTGCATAAAATTAAATTAGAAGCTGTAAATAAAGGAATTAACTATATTTCAGGAGACGTACCGGTTTAATATTCTTTGCATAAAATTAAATTAGAAGCTGTAAATAAAGGTATGAACTACATTGCAGGAGACGTACCGGGCTGCTCGTCTAACGCAACGATATACGAGGACAGTGACCTAGGCATACCCCGCTGTCCCGAGAACTCGTGGCTTGTTATGGTTCTCTTCTCCATATACCTCATCCTCACTAACATCCTCCTCATCAACCTACTCATTGCTATGTTCAGGTAAGCCTGCACTCAGCATTCAATCAATCGATCAATGGATCGATTGATAGATTTATTTATATATTTATATGGCGTCAATGCATTTGATAAAGTATGAATAATATAAGAATAGTGGAGCTATTGGAGGCCATGGCTGAAGAAAGTGAAAAGTTTGGATTGAAAATTAATCAAAGCTCGTTCATCATTCAATCTATAAATCGATCGTTTTTAAATAGTTTTATTTTCATCATAGCATTATTCTAATATTATAATTCTAATATTATAATTATATCATTGTAATCTATCGTATGCATTCTAATGAATAATTTATCTTTTCATTCTGTTCTTTTCCTGGATTAAGATTTTTCGAAATCTTTCAATCTTCGTTGATTACAGGAAAATCGGTCATTCCAGGCATTTAAATGCTACAAGCCAATCAATCAATAAGAATTTAACGTCGGGTTCCTCGTCATAAGGTAATGCCAGGGACGTCTCTAGCAGATCTGCACAAACAGGCGCCGAAACAAGATGACCGTTGTGAACTTGTGATATTCCAGGTCTTTGTGTGATCACTGCGCCCTGCTGCTCTGTATTGCAAGTCAGCTGCATTGAATAAAATAAAACCGTTACAAAATCGTATTTAACTTCCATTTCTTCATCGAAGAATAATAAGAGGGACGTCTTATAATAAAGAATACCATCCAATCATTATAATATAATACAACAATTCTATTTTTAGCTACACGTTCTCCAACGTTCAGGAGAACTCTGAGAAGGTCTGGAGGTTCTACAGATACGGTCTGATCAAGGAGTACTTCGCTAAGCCCACTCTAGCTGCACCCCTCATCATCTTCAGCCACGCCTACCGCCTTGTCAAAACTCTCATCAGATACTGCAGGAAACAGAAGAAGCCCATCAAGAACGATTTCAGTGAGTGACATTTTTAGTTCATGTTGCTTCAAGAATCACCTCGATAAGATCTGTTTGTATTTCTTGTTGATAAGATCTCTTTGTATTACATGTTGCTTCAAGAATCACCTCGATAAGACCTGTTTGTATTTCATTTTGATAAGATCTCTTTGTATTTCATGTTGCTTCAAGAATCACCTTGATAAGATCTGTTTGTATTTCATGTTGATAAGATCTTTTTGTATTTCATGTTGCTTGAAGAATCATCCAGATAAGAGCTGTTTGTATTTCATGTTGCTTCAAGAATCGTCTCCCATAAGAGCAGCTGCTGCTGTTCGAGCAATTTGTTGCATCTAAATCGTTTTAATTGAGTTTTATTTAATTTCTGTTGATTTTGGAAGTTGAATATATCAAAAGTGATAAGGAATCGCTATTTGTTGTTCTTGGAACATAGTTAGATCAAGAACGATATCAGCAATCGCCATTTGCATTCAACTAAAAAGAATAAAAAAATAATAAAAGAATAAAAAATAAAAAGAATAAAAAAAACGGTTTCGTTATGAACTGTAAAGCTGTATCAGTTGTTATTTATTTCAGCACTTATTTTATTTATATGTAACTGTTGGGCAGCATGTGAAATTACGTAAAGTAAACGTGAGCCGCTTAGAACGGACATGGATGTTAAGAAGTTTTAATTAGATCATGCAAGATAGTTTTGCGGAGTATATTGGCAATACTTCATGTCATATTTCTCTTCAATTTCTACAGAATAGTAGCGGATCTATTAATGCTTGACTTTCTTTCACTTTTTGGAGAAAAAACCTAAAAATATGCTAGAAGATTTTGCCAGAATTTTGTAGAGAGATATGATTTTTTTTTAAATCACGTGATTCCCTGCATTCTGCATACAAATATTAGTCAATTAATGCTTAATAGGTTTTATTTAATACAGTGACTATTTTCACAGACCCAATGGATTGATACCTTTCTTCTTCGTCTTCGTCTTCTTCTTTTTCTTCTAGTTCACTGCCTAATGGCAGGTCCATAGCACATCTTTTATCTGTCTCTCTGTACCAACTATTTCAAGAACTTCATTGTTTTAGTTCTGCATGCCATGTATATATGATACCTTTCAACTTTGGACTGATTTTCTGAATTTTGAAATTTGCACCGATTTTGGACCTTCTTTTTGCTCGCCAGCTTGATTTTTACTCAATAGTGCTCTATGTTGTGATTGATGACTGTAGAACTCTAATTGTTGTGTTATTGTTATTATTATTATTATTATTTTATTTAACCCGGTGTAAAGATCCTGGGTTATTATTATTATTATTATTATTTTTATTTTTATTATTATTATTATTATTATTATTATTATTATATATTCAACGTATCAATATTTCTACCACAGAGCAGCAGTTCAGCCCGGATCGCAACCGACACCTGGCCGAATTCGAAAGATCTGGAATGTACGACTTCTACCAGGCGAGGAAGATGGAGCAACAAGAAGGGCTTGACCATAAAGTTTCGAATACTAGCCAAAGGTCAGTTGTTTTCAACCTATATTTTTATTAAATTTATTTTTATTTTTTCACACCTCTTCGCACCACTTTTTTTCACCCTGCCTGACTGTTTTTTGATCACCGGACCGGTATCGTGTAGGATCTGTTTCTTTCTCTTCGGCACATGTTTGTTCAGTTAGTTTGGGGTGAATCGATTTGTAGTGACATGTAATGAGGACGTCCCTGACATCATAATTGCATGAGGAAACGGACTTTAAACCTTTATTATTTAAATTATTATTATTAAAACCTTTTGGATGACCAAATGGATTGCGTGCATGTCTGATAAGCAATAGGCTTTCGGTTTGAATCCCAGCTCGATTCAGTTTAACAGCAACCGTTGTGATAGAGAAACGAACATTATACCTAGAGTTTTATTAAATTGCTGAAGCTGAATTCTTACATCGCGCAACCAATGGTAATCAATGATAGCGCAAATTTTAAAAGAGCCTGTTTTGCAAAAATCTCAAAAATAATTCAGAGTTTAAAACTTGACTTACTGATTGACAGAGAGGTTATCAAATTGACCCTATTTTTATGTGTATCCTGTAGAACATATCATCATCATCAGTTCCTCTTCTTTCTGTACAGAACCTAGGGCGGCAACATTCCTCCATTCGTTACTATCATCAGCAATCTTCACTGCTTCTTCACATGAAATGTTTAATGCTCTCAAATACTTGTTGATCCTGCTTAGTGGAGAACATTTAGTAACCATAAAATTTACCAGTAGTTATATTGTATGGTTACTATACATGTATGTTCAATAGTATTCTGCAGCATTAGAGTCGACTAGTAGACGAATCTATTCTATTATAGTACATGTCGCTGCTACTGAAAAACATCTCTTTCTCTCTCCCTCTCTCTCTCTCTCTCTCTCTATCTGTCTCTCTCTCTCTGTCTCTCTTTCTCTCTCTCTATCTGTCTCTCTCTCTATCGGTCTCTCTCTCTCTGTCTCTCTCTCTCTGTCTGTCTGTATCTCTCTCTCTCTCTCTCTCTCTCTCTCTCTCTCTCTCTCTCTCTACAGACTATATTACCTCACAGAGGCTCTTTTGTGGTAGCTTTCTTCTTCTTGATCATTTGTTAATTTGCTGGTTAGGTTTGTTTTTGAGGCTACTATTTGTAACAAGCTTAACAAATATAAGATTTGAGGCTTAAAAGGCCAAGCTCCGATATAGACAGGATGTTGATCCTAGTGACTATGTAACTATTGACTACAGAATAGATGTTGATCCTAGTGACTATGTAATTGTTGACTACAGGATAGATGTTGATCCTAGTGACTATGTAATTGTTGACTACAGGATAGATGTTGATCCTAGTGACTATGTAATTGTTGACTACAGGATTGACCGGATGTTGATGGACGTTGAGTATCTCAGAGAATTCGTCCACAACAGATCTGAGAGAACTCAAGAGAGAGGAAATGTGAGCGGCGAGATCCGACAAGCTCTGTCGATGCTCCCATTTGCTCCATCGGCTCCTGATGAGCATCTCATTTCTAGAGTGTGAGCTCAGATTCTTTTCTTCTACTCTATTCTGATTTTAAAAATTCGAATTAAAGCTTAGTGTCTGAGGCAATGCAGACTTAGAGGTTCATGATCAAATTGATGAAATGGTTCGTTTTGTTTTGTTCATCCTGTTGCTGAATTGGGACTCCTGGTTAAATTATACCTATTTATTTATTTAATCAGTATGTCAGTGAGGTGTTCCAATCCTGGGCTCGTCCGTCACTGACATCACTTTCAAGTGAGGAAACTGACGTTAACGTTAGCTTTACCAGCTTTTTAATGAAAACTGATATATTGACTGTTCATTGAGTGCTGCTAATTGTCATAAATTAAGAATCTAGAAAACGTGCCGAGTTCATTTGTTTAGTTCGAAACTAGGACACACACGAGGATATATTAGTGAGATACGGCAGTTAGATTTCATCACAATTATCCAAACCAAAATAAGCGTTTATTAAATATAAAAATATTTCGTTTTACGCTGATAGAAGTAGGTATATATATATTTTGCATACAACGAATAGCTCTACAACATTTAACAATTTAAAATATTGAATTAAATTCTTTGGATGATGAAACAATTGAATTCTCAGATTTATTGACTGATTAAGTATTTATTTAAGAAAATTCTAATCGCTCTAACACACTGGCAGTTTCCAAAAGTTTCCAAGTTAAAATTCTTCACACTTCGACTACCTTACTCAGTTAAAGCTAGAGCGCACCGTAGCCGATTATAATGATAAACGTCATCTCCATCATCAATCAGTGTAATGTATAGCCGACCTTTTTGTGAATAATTACGACTGGATGGAAGATTAAGTGTAGGGCCTATTCCTCATAATCTACTTAGTCTCCTCCTATGAAAATCACAAGCAGTATTCTCTAGTGTGTCGTATATTAAACCTGCGATCTTAATTTCACTCTTCCTCTTATTTTTGATATATTTAACGAAGGAAATGGGCCTTAAACAAGCATCTGCGCTTCCTGACCCAGTGCGCTGTTATGTTATGTTATGTTATGCTATGTTATGTTATGTTATGTTATGTTATGTTATGTTATGTCATGTTAGGTGATGTTATGTTAGGTTGCGTTATGCTACGTTACATTATTTTATGTTTTCTCTTATTTTTGACAATTGAACGCAGTCGGGCGGATAGAGATAAAGAAATAGGTGACATTCACCGGAAGTTATCAAATCTCGAGGGACAGATGGACGCCATGTTGGATATGATGAAGAAATTGTCTGCAGCCCCTGCCACCACCACCACCCCTCTCACTCGTCAGGGGGTCCCCACCACCAGGGTCAATGCCTCCCCCGTGGGCATGCACCATATTGAAATTAGAAATTTTGATCACGGTGTTAGCGATTCTTGAGACTAAATAAAAATTTAAAAATTTAAAATTGAGATTCTTGAGAAAAATAAAATGTGAAAATATCTCCCACCTCCAGAGTGTACGATAAATTTTAATTTCTTTTTCAAATAAATAAAGTAATTAGGACAGTAGATGTCGCAATGGTGGTAACAGAGATGAGATGTACTGAAGAGATATCATGGGTGATGGTGACAGAGATGAGATGTATTACAGTGATCTTATAATAAACGGCTTGTCTTGTTTTCAATTTGAAACTTTGAATGTGTTGCATAATAGGTGTATTTTGGATATATTAATATTAATATATTTGGTATATTTTGAATACACCTATGCATTTTGATGGCCACAGGATTCAATGAATAAGATGTTTGATTTTTATATTTTGATTTTGAACATAACATTTTGAACATTTTGAACAATATTATATAATAGATGTATTTCTAGAAATTTCTGGTCAAATACATTAAATCGTAACTCTTTGTTCATTCTCGCTGCGAATTTGTAGCTTATACAATTGCCTTGATAATTTTTGCCTTTCTCGAAACAAAACGGCGTAACCTTCTACAGTATACGATTACATAGTAAATGTTAATTGTTAGCTGTTAGGTAGCTAAAATATTAGTTCATAGTAGACGGCTTAACGTGTGTTGCAAGTCTTCTGTGTTTTTCCTAAATGTTTCAGGCGTATAGAGAAAAATTGAATATTGATTTCAAACTCAATCTCAATTTATCAAAGTTATAGAGCTTGCATTTCTTCTTTATAATGTTGTTTCTTAATATTGTTGTTTCGTGAGTTGAAGACAACAATGAATATGTACTGTTTCAAACTTTCAATATGATTTTTCTAGTATATTCGTTGACTACAAATCAGTACGTTTAATGTTCTTTTAGTATTTTACCTGCAATTGAAAATCTGTTTTATGCAAGAATCGTCTTAGTAATAAATCTACATTTTCTGTTGTAACTCGTTTCATCTCATGAAGACAAAAAAATCTACTCAAGCAATATAAATTGTATAATGTATTGCAATTCTAAAATGTTCTGCTGTAAAAAAGTAAACAAGCACTACAGTGGAATGATCAACTTACTGTCAGATCAGCGCGACTGGGATTTGAACTCACGAGTATTCAGTTCACCTTAGGATCTATAATTTAAAACTAAATAAGTAAAATCTATTACTAATATTAATATAATATTATATGCAAATAATATTACTAGTAAATCTATTAATAGTCTTCGTATTTAATTCATGTAGGCCCTAATGTTTTTTTCTCGGCTGTATATTATTTGGATAGATCGCGACTCAATTTTGGTTAACTTAACGCAGTTTATAGATGGTGTGATAGAGTTTAAAATTGTTTTTATCTTATGCTAAATTACTGGTTTATATTAACAGTACTGTATAGGAGTAATGGTGTATCGTTAATAGTATGTTAAATTTAGTTTTTACGTTATAATTTAATGCTATTTATGTTAATGTAAGCTCTTTGCGGATCGTGGATTTTTACTCAGCTTTCTATGGCATGTCTGAAACGTTTTAAAAAGTATATTTGAAAGAGTTTAAAACTTTACTTAGCACTAAATAAAAAAATTCAGCAATTTAGTAGCCTACATATGTACATTTTCTGTACAGTTACATAATACTAACAATTCTAACAGTTCTATTGTTAATAATTAATAAAATTATGCATATCACTTGTGGACGTACCTTACTTAAAAGACGGTTAATAGGCCTACACTTCAACAGCTAATTTTATTCTGCATAACCTGCTCAATTACTTTTCTCATTATTTATATTGAAACTCATCTGTGATGTTAAGAGATTATTTAAAAGGTTTACCTTACCAATAATTTATTTATGCAAAATACGTTGTTTTTAACTTCAAGTAGACTAAACTCTACTTGAAAAGTTGAGATTTCATCTGTGCTTGATTGTTATTTTAATGTTGAAGCTTCTGTATAGTGAGATTATCCAGTTTTGTCTATAATTATACTGTACTTGATCTCTATTCTTTTACGTCTACAGTTTTCTAAGATGTACATGTATATCTAATTTCATAAAGTTACATTGCATATAGCATATGACATCCCTGACATTGCCTTATGGCGAGGAACTTATTGATTGATTGATCTGTGATTCAGCAATCACCATGCTTTGCGATACTCGTAGCTCATTTTGGTCCGATTAATCAATCACATAAGTTCACTGTTTAAAGCATCAGGAGGATCAGATAACCTTGTAGAGGAGACTATGTAAGCATAAGATCAATTACACACAAATGTCAAATGAAATAGCAATAGGAATCAATATAGACAAGACAATCATACAGACAGTGAGAGAGACAGTGAGAGAGACAGTGAGAGAGACAGTGAGAGAGACAGTCAGACAGACAGTCAGACAGACAGTCAGATAGACAGTCAGACAGACTTCTCTAATATAAATAAATAATAATATTGATAAATCGTTGAAGTTGGTCGTTTCATACTAGGATGATATCAGTGACATCCCATTATCATGTGACATTAAAAACCAAATTTAAAATGCAAAACCCAAATCAAATGAAATGTAAAGTATGGAGATATTTCGAAAGGATGTTTCTCATGTATGAATAATGTTGGTATCATTTGTCCTCACGCCATCTTTCCAGAAAAAATATTGAAGTAAAGTAAAAAAAATTAAACACGCATTATAGTGAAATGATCAACAATGTTGATATCTATCACTTTCAATACTACATGTTTAAACCTCTAGGCAATTTAATCCAATTTCCGTGTAACCAGTCCAGTGAGTGTCCGAGATTTTACTCTCAGATCAGCGCGGCTGGGGTTCGAACCCACGAGGGTTCAATTCACCTCAGGATCTGTCATTTAAAACTTCATGACGTTACCCCTACGCTATTAAGACATTGTATAATAATATTAAACATAATAGTGTGTTTATTGTCCTTCATATATCTAGGCATATTAATTATCATTTGGTAAAAGTGATGTTTTTAATATTTTATTGATTTTATATTCTAGCAGGTAAATTATATTTCTACTAGACATACCCCGTGAATTAATAGTGATGTTTGTTATATTGAAATATATTACGAAGTTGAGCAGTTTTTTAATGGAAATAATTTTTATGAGTTTATATAGGCCTACATTACGGCCATTACAGTAGCGATTATACACGCCTAGAGGCGGATCCAGGAATTTTTAAGGGGGCCCCGAATTTTTTTTTGGAAATGAGACGCAACCAGAAAAAATGCTGTGGGAGAGGCTCAGAATTTTTCAATACTGCGCTCGGCTCATAGAGTGACAGTATCCCCGTATCTTACCCCCCCCCCCCCCCCCCTTCATTCGTACCCGCACTAAAGTAAGGGGAAAACCTAATTAAAATGCCTAAAATCTTACATTTGTTTTGGCAAAAGTAGGTTAATTTTTCTCTGAAGAAATTAACTCAGCGGATCTGGACGAATTGCAAAAGTGACCTAATTTTTGCGGTAGGGGGGCTTAAGCCTCTCCCAGCCAAGGCTGTTTAAACCAATGCTCCGGGACAGATCACATTTTTTACTTACACCTTTTTAATCTCATAGGCCCTACAGTGATTAAAGTGAAAATTGAGAGCTAGTGAAACTATCAATTTTTTCGGGCT
This sequence comes from Enchytraeus crypticus, assembly GCA_905160935.1. Classification (NCBI taxonomy): domain Eukaryota; kingdom Metazoa; phylum Annelida; class Clitellata; order Enchytraeida; family Enchytraeidae; genus Enchytraeus; species Enchytraeus crypticus. The sequence goes on from CAJHZI010000566.1 coordinate 1,283,318, forward strand.
CCCTTCCATTATTCCTATTAGTATACCAAATATGGGCCTCTAATCCCATATTTGAACAAATGTGAGCTAGTGTAACTGAGTTCTCTCTGGAACCCCCCCCCCCCACCTCCCGGGCCCCCAACCACTGCCCTTACAAACATATTTACACACAAAAATTTTCATAGAAACATGAAAATATAGCATAATTTTTTATCGACGGGCCTAAGTGGGGGGCGGGCCGCGATATTTCTTTTCCCGATCGGTTCGTAACATGTTCTAAAAATAGATTGAATTTGTTGCTCAAGATAGATCTCTGTAACAGATAGTACTTCCGGATTTAATTACTGAATGTTGACTAATGAGCCAGAGACGGTGAAACTCTTATCGAATGACATGTGTAGTGTAAATCAGTGTAAGTGAATATATATTTAGCCAACGCCTTTGTCTCATTTGGTTTCAATAGTTCCATAAGATTAATATTTTGACCTATAAGGTTAACCTAGACCTATTGCCTTGAAAATGTAGCCTACTTACACTTTAACTTACAATTAAGTCTTCATTTACAATAATTAAAAGACTGAAATAGGCCTATGTGTCAATCTGTGAAAGGCACTGTAGGCCTATCCATCGCCCAATTAACACTAAAGGCACTTCAAATTCTAGCGATTTCTTTAATTTTTTCTAGGGATGGAGATGCCTGCTTTTTAAAATCAGGTTGTCAATTTTTTAAGTTTTTTTGAGATTTTTCACAGTTATAAAACTATAAATCCTGAAATCTCTTAAATCATAACCAGAAATGATTAACGTAGCCTAATATTATAGGCCCATACTATTGGTTTGACTATGACTTTAGGCCAATTAGTAACTTAACAATTAATTTGTAGCATTTTTCTAAATAAACCTCAAATCCAAAAATCCTACTATTGCCACCCCTCAGTTAAACTAAGCTAATTTTTACTTTATATAATTACTGCGGATATAATTTCTAGGAATATCTGCCCTTTTACCATTGGATAACTATTCTATATTTGTAATGTTTTAAGTTTAAGTTTCTCCTACACCGCTATTGCCTATGAGCGTTAACCTTTAAATTTAAACAATGTAGTAACACACTAAAGTTAAAGTTAAATTCTGTTTTTTCTTCTCTTTTGAGATAGTTTATTGCCATTTTCTGTTATTAATTTTAAAAGTTGGTTCCTCAAAAATCATGACGATATAGTCCATGTAATAATAATTATAAAATCAGTTGGAAGATTTTTCCATTTTTCAGATACACGTACATGATGCAGCACTCTCCTTGGTAAATTGTCGGCCTACAGAATCTAAAGTAGCACATTAGCCTGCAATTAAACCCCGATCTACTACATAATGCCAAACTAATAACAAGGATATGCGCGTAGCACTATCCAGATGGCAGAAAATAAAGTGAAAATAAGAAATTAAAGCTGTTGCTACAACAGACAATCAGAGATATTAGTCTACATATATAACTTGAAGATAAGCAAGTGAGAACAGAAAATGCGATTTACTTATCTATGGAGCTATTTTTAGAACCAAGTTTCGAACCGATCGGGAAAAAAATATCGCGGGCGGGCCCCCCTGGGTACCCTGGATCGGCCACTGTATACACCATATAAAACATATCCTTCCTAATCATGTATCCGTAAAATATTCAATGTTGGGCCCGTGCCACTGAAGAATAGACGAAATACATGTATAAACTGCACGTGTCGTAAGAATCGACTTAGCATGAGCTGAGAAAGGACAGAGAATTCAACCATCAAAAAAGCCATATCGCCTATATTTAAGCCATACATGTATATATTTATGCATCAAAGATCTTATTAATGATAATAAATATCGCATTCAGTCGAAAGCAGAGATGATACTGAGCAAGACACAATTTG
>CAJHZI010000567.1:0-62447 GCA_905160935.1 Enchytraeus crypticus
TCATCTTGCTGCCTTGATGTCATTCCTACACGCTTACTGAAATCCTGTATTGATGTTTTAGTTGCTCCTATTACTTACTTAATCAACCTCTCACTCTCAGAAGGTATCTTCCCGACCTCCTTCAAACAAGCAGTGGTATCTCCTTTGCTAAAAAAGCCTTCTCTAGCAAAAGATGATCCTTCCAGTTACCGTCCTATTTTCAATCTTAACTTCATCTCTAAACTTCTTGAAAAGGTAATTTATACCCGTTTATGCACTCATCTTGATTCTTTCCCTTCTCTCTCTCATTATCAATCTGCCTATAGAAAACTCCATTCTACTGAACCGCTCTTCTTCGTATACATAATGATCTTAGCTTGGCCATGAGTAGTAAACAGGTTTCTGCCTTGGTTCTTCTAGATCTCTCTGCTGTCTTTGATACAATTGACCATGGCATCCTAATAAATAGGCTTAAATCTTGTTTTGGCATATCTGATTCTGCCTTTTCCCTTCTCACATCATATCTCTCATGTCGCAAACAATCTGTTGTTATTGGTCAAAATCGCTCTTCTGAACTACCCCTCCTACGCGGTGTTCCTCAAGGTCCAGTGTTAGGTCCATTGCTCTTCTCTTTATATATCACACCTCTTAGCTACCTACTTGCTCAGTCCTCCATAAATTTTCATTATTATGCAGACGACACACAACTATATATTTCCTTTTCTAATCATGATTCTGATCAAAACTGGCTCATCTCTCATCCATTCTTGACAAGGTTTATTCCTGGTTTTGTGCTAACCGTCTTGCTGTTAATCCTTCCAAAGCTGAATACCTTTTAATTGGCACTCCTTTGCAAAGAAGTAAAATTACCAATAACTCTGTTAATTTTCAGAATCTTGCTCTTTCACCTTCTCGATTTGCCAAAAACCTGGGAGTCATATTTGATGAAAACCTCGACTCTAAATCCCATATCTCTTCTCTTTGTCGCGCTTCTTTCTTTCAGATTCGTCAGATTAGGCAAATACGTCCATCCCTTAATATAAATTCAGCCACTATCCTTGCTAATTCTATAGTTCATTCAAAGCTCGACTACTGTAATTCATTATTACATGGGTTGCCTACTTCTTCTCTCAATCGTTTGCAGCACGTCCAAAATTCTCTTGCCCGTGTTGTTTGTAAGTCCTCTCGACTTCAATTTCGCTCTCTTTCTCTTCTACGCAGTCTTCACTGGCTCCCTGTTAATCAACGCATAAAATATAAAATAGCTCTATTAACTTTCAAAACTCTGCGATTTGGCAAGCCTTCTTACTTATCTGAAATTCTACTTCCCTATCGCCCCTCACGTACACTTCGCTCCACCGATGCCAATCTTCTCTCAGTTCAAAATATTCTCACGTCATTGGGCAGACGCTCATTTTCTTACGCAGCACCCACAATCTGGAACTCTTTACCTGCTAATCTTCGCTCTTGTTTTTCTCTTTCAACATTCTCTAGCAAGCTTAAAATTTACCTTTTCCCACCATAGACATAATCAATCTACCCTGACCATTTTTTTGATCACCGGACTGGCTTTCGTTTAGGACCTTGCTTCTCCTCAGCACATTTCTTTCGCAGATTAGTCTGGGTGAATTGATCTGTAGTGATATGCGCTGTTGGGGACGTCCCTGACATCATCCCTGGATGAGGAAACGGACGTTAAACCTTTATTATTATTATTATTAGTATTAGTAATCGTTGCCTTTTGTTGGCACATCAATTGCAGCCGGCGCGGATTTAAGAATAACCTTCCAATACCCTCGGGATTTTTTCTTTCGTAGTACTCAACACACGGTCTTCTAAGGTGGTCGCCCACAAAGTACTAACCGGCGTGATGGAGCTTAACTTCGTTCAACTGACGCGCAGCTTAACCGAGTGCGCTAATCCCGCCTCCAAAGGTTATTCTTAATTCGGCGCCGGCTGAAAATGGTGCGCCCTCAAAAAGCAAATAATCATAGAGAGGAAAGAGGAAATGGACCTGAAGACCTGAAACAAGCATCTGTGCTTCCTGGCCCAGTGTGCCGTTATTATCCTTTATTCTCAGATCAGAGTGGTGGGGAATAACACTTATTTTTTAAATTAAAGAATAGTTAAACCATTTAAACTAAAAAATGTATGTTATAGGCCTACTTACCTTTTTAATTTACCATTTCATTAATTAACAATTGCAGCATAAGTATTAAAGACAACAAGTAACAATTGAAAAATTAATAAATCAATTTGATATAAAAAGACAAGAAGTAATTTAAAGAAACATTACAACAATTTAAACAAACAATTTGTTCATGGTGATAATTGCTAAGTCTGGCGTTCTTTTAAGGGACTAAAACCAAGCTATAAATAACTTTCATAAGAAGAAATGTTGAAAGTATGAAACAAACATTTTAGTGAAATATAATCACTCTCGTTTTAATATCAACGAATTATATTATAACCGGACATTATGCGCTTTAGATTTAGATAAAATCACAGCATAAACACCCTTATTTGAGGCTAGACGATTGTAAATATGCCCTGAAAAGACTATTTTTTTAATACACTTTATCGCGAACATGTATAGTTGTATGCTACGTAATTAGGCTATATACGTAGATAAAGATAATGAGAACGTTAAATATAATTAAAATAATTAAAAATATAATTAAAATAATTAAAAATATAATTAAAATAATTAAAGATAATGTGATCGCCGAAGCCCGGAACAAGCACAGCACTTAGATAAGAGAAGAAGAAGAATGAGAACCTTTGTATGGACCACTCTATTATATTGATGTGAAACATAGACCTTAAGGAAGGAAGATTTCAGGAAACTAGAGGCATTGGAAATGTGGATATGGAGAAGAATGAAGAGGATTAGTTGGACTCAAAAGGTTACAAATGAGGAAGTTCTGGAGAAAGTTGGTACAGATAGACAGTTGATAAATGTATTAAGAAATAGGAAGAAGAGATGGATAGGACACATTCTAAGGGGGGAGGTCTGTTAAAAGAGGTCATAGAAGGTAGAATGGAAGGAAAAAGAGGCAGGGGCAGGCCGAGATCAGAAATATTGAATATTTTATACATTTAGATCCACTCATAAAAAATTATGTGAACGTAAAGAGGAAAGCGGAAGACAGAGAAGAATGAAGACTTTAAATTACAGAGGCCTATAATGGACCTGCCAGTGGGCACTGGGAAGTGCATTATAATATATATATATATATATATATATATATATATATATATATATATATATATATATATATATATATATATATTTCATTGAAATTAAAAGTCTATTTTAATATTTGAAGATGTAAATAAGAATTAGACCTATAGCTTAGGTCTATAGCTTCTTCAACATCAGTTCGGAAAATTATATTAATAAAAATTCGCAACTCGAGGTAGTAACTGAATTATTACTCAACTTAGTGATCAGTTATTCAAATCTACAGCCTTGAATTAGCATTGACATATATACAGTACGTCGTTTCTGACGTCAGGATGACATAGAGGTGAACAGTAATTGAATTATTCTATCGCACGATTGAATAAGCTTCGCAACATTTCTACAATTGACCTGATTAGACGAATTATATGGGCGTGTCTAGAATTATAAAGGCGTGTCTAGAATTATCAGGGCGTGTCTAGAATTATAAGGGCATGTCTAGAATTATAAGGGTGTGTCTAGAATTATAAGGGCATGTCTAGAATTATAAGGGCATGTCTAGAATTATATGGGCATGTCTAGAATTATATGGGCATGTCTAGAATTATAAGGGCATGTTTAACATTTGAGAGTGGGCAGGCCTGTGATCGTCTGTACTGGATTGTTAAAAATATTTCGAGGCCATTAAAAGTTTATTAAGGGCAAAATTTGAGTTGGTCGGTGTCATAAAAGTGGTCCATCCAATTTTTTAATATAAGCTCAATTTTAAGTTTATAAAAAATAAAATGTAATTTCACTCAATACTGCTAATATAAATCTGTTAAGAAGCGGAAAAATTTACTGATCTAATAAACTTATCTTACTGAACTTATAAACTTATCTTACTGATCTTATAAACTTATCTTACTGAACTTATAAACTTATCTTACTGGACTTATAAACTTATCTTACTGATCTTATAAACTGATGTTATAAACGATCTTGAGATCGGGTATTCATTCATATAAATCCAATTCTCAGTTTTATTATTTTATGGATGTTGACGCACTTGGAATGTTGCTATAATTCAATTTTTAATTATTTATGCTCCTAAAATTGATAGCTGTAGAATTTTATACTAAAATTTGTAAATAATTCGACAAGGAATATGTAGGCTTAGTTTTTAAAGGTATGATTTTAACTAATACTTAATTCAGTAGTTCATGATATAGGCCTATAGAAAATTTGTCAGAATGCAATGTAAACCACCTTCATTTTAAATATTATCTTTGCAAAAAGTGTTAAACTTCGCAAGTCATTACGTTTCATATTCTGTAGGGAATTTCACCATTGCATTTTTGTTTTTATAATGTTCCATCAAAACGGTAACCTTAAGACTCTACAATTATAGTTATTTTGATTACTATTTCATATTTATAAAAAAAGTTTTGTCACCGACTAATTTCTTTCGTAACAAATCTTGTGAAATCTAAAACCTGGGACCCACATTGTGACCATGTCGCTGAGGAGCGCTGATGTATGAGTATGAGCGGAGCATTGATCGACCTAATAAAAAGATTCTTACGATCAATTAATATTTTTATTCGAGATTCATCGACTGAAATTGATCGCACGTTTGAGAAATTTATTGGACAATCTTTCTGACATCTCAGATCGATTACTCTTTCGACCGCAATACCGCGAAACGATGAAAAACGAAACCGTTTCCACAGCGATGAAATCTGTGTGGGGATATAGGGGGACGGGGTCTAAGTGGATACAGGGGGAATGATCCCTTCGCAATCGTTGTGTCAGTAAGTTGTTAGACTCTAGATCTCTAGGTGCAGGGTTCTAAACCAGCGCTCTCCCAAAAAATGATATGTTTACTTGCAGGGGCGGATCCAGGAATTTTTTAAGGGGGGCCCGACATTTTTTAGAGAATGCACACGTTTTTTGCTTACGCTCCGCCTTCTTCGGGACAAGTGACGCAACCAAAAAACAATGCTCTGGGGGGGGGGGGCTTAAACTATTTTCATTACTGCGCGTAGAGTGAGTGTATCTTCCCCCCCCACCACTACTCATACCCGTACTAAAGTGAGAGGAAAACCTAAAATGCCTAAATCCTACATTTGTTTTAGAAAACGTAGTTAATTTTTTCACCTCTAAAGAAACTTAGCGGATCTGAACGAATTGCAAAAGTGCTTTATTTTAGCGGTTGGGGGGGGGGGAGCTAAAGCCCCTCCCAGCCAAGGCTGTTTGCACCACTGCTCCGGGACAGAGTTCACCTTTTTTACTGACTCCCTTTTTTCCTCTTATAGCCTATAGTAATTAAAGCGAAAAATAAGAGTTAGTGAAACGGTCAACATTTTTCGGGCCCCTTCCAATTACAGGGCTCATGGTATACTTGTGGAAATGAGTTCCCTCTCGTACCCCCCCCCCCCCCACCCTAACCACTACCCTTACAAACATACTGACACAGAGAAATTGCCATAGAAACAATGAAAAAATAATTTTCAATGTTTTATCGTCGGGCCTAAGGGGGGGCCCGGGCCCCCTGGGCCCCCCTGGATCCGCCACTGTTTACGTGACAGGAAACTGACGTTAAACTGAGTTTTAACTTTGTGCTTAGAACATTGCAATATGGAGTAAATGCAGGAATGTGTACCTTAGATCTGTCATTTGTATTTGCACAACATTAGGGTATTTTATTCTACGTGAAGTTATTATTAAATAAGTAAATACAATTTTTTCCTCTGTAAAGATTTCCTTGTAATGGGACTCAAATTCTTTAATGAACCCTTTATAGCTGTGAGCTTCATAGAGCAAAACTGCATAGCAATACAAGTGACTCATAAATCAACCTTATCTAATACGGGAGTGAAATTTAATTTACTTCTCAGTTTAACCTTTAAACACCTGAATTTAATCAAATTAATTACTTTTAATGGTGCCATTTACAACGTAATTAATTATATTGATGGTTCTTTCAGGTCCCAGCTCGTATATCTTCTTTTTACTTGCACTTAAAAATTGTCAGTGAAAGCAAATATGTCAAATAAAGCAAACAAATCAGATAAACTCTTTCGTTAATCTATAATTGTGTATTCAGACTAATGCACATATTGAGAGAAAATATACATGTAGATTTATATAATTTTAACCCTGTCCATTTTTGATCACCGGACTGGCTTTCGTTTAGGACTTTACTTCTCCTCAGCACATTCTTTTGCAGATTGGTTTAGGCTAATTGATGTGTGCTTTGGGGACGTCCCTGACGTCATCCTTGGATGAGGATACGGACGTTAAGCCTTTATTATTATTTTATTTTCTTTTTTAATTATAAAATACCCCGGTGTAAAGAACCTGGGGTTTGATAAAAACGATTCAAGCAATACGTGCTGAATCGCCGACCGGCTACTCGAGTTCATCAATCGGTTTAAATTAATCATTAATCGGCTTATTATAATACTAATAATAATAATAATAATAATAATAATAATTATTATTATTATTATTATTATTCTTATTATTATTATTATTAGGCCTATTATTATTATTATTGTTATTATTATTATTATTATTATTATTATTATCACTCGAATATTCTAGAATTCACGAGTGGACAGAATTTCTCGCTTGGAATCATAGTTTCTAGAAACGGTTTCACGCCCTATTTGAATCCTATTGTAGGATTTCTGGACTAAAGACTCTTTGAGCTGTAGCAAGTGCATTGAGTTGATTGTTGGATGGACTCCACTGGAGCGAGTGACAGGTGGAAAATGATCATTCCATGCTTCAGCAACAGCAGTCCTTCTAGTATTTTTCAAACCAGGAGTACAGAAATATAAAAACAAGTTTAGGCTAAAGTCTGTTTTCCAGGTTAAATAAAAATAAAATAAGAAAACACTTCCAAAATTGGTTAAATTGTAATTATAAATCTCGCTATGTAACTTTGTTTTTCAAAGCAGAGAAATATAATCAATAATAATAATCACAACAATTAGAGTGCTACAGTCATCAATGACAACATCGAGCACTATTGAGACAAAACCAAGCCGGCGAGCAAAAAGAAATCCCCATCCCCCCTAAGCCCAATCATGGAGGGGACAGCAAGGGAACCCTGGCTGAAATAATAGTAATTCCCTATCCAGGACTTTACACTCCACGGGAAGTCTTTTTCAGTGGTTTTATGTAAGCCAGGCTGGTGATGCGGCGAGGCTTTTACATGTCAGTTAATACCATTATTTTTACGCCTGTTTTTGGTTTTATTATCAATATTTGAGGAACGTTCCTGCTCGCAAAATAATCCGTTTCTAATATGAAATCTGTGGAAAATTCGAATTGAAGAATTTATGAAGTTCACTCTCTTTCCCTCTCTTGCTATTTTTATTTCCCTTTCTTTCTTTCTTTCTTTCATTCTTTCTTTCTTTCTTTTTCTCTCTTTCTCTTTCCTTCTCTCTCTATCTCCTTCTCTCTCTTTTTTTCTCTCTCTCTTGCCTTGCTATATATACACGTATATATATATATATATATATATATATATATATATATATATATATATATATATATATATATATATATATATAATCTCATCCATCAGCAACCTGGACCCTCTCAAGGACTGTGCCTTTGACATCCCGTAATGTAGTCTTAAAGTTTCATGGAAAGCTGGGTTCTCAGGTGGTTCTTCGATGTCTTCCTCTACAATTATTTAGTCACTAATATCTAACAAGTCGTGGTACTGTTTCAAGTGTCTCTCTAGATCGTATTTCTCTGTAACATTGACGAAAAACATTTCGATGTCAATGCGAGTATTTAGAGAAGAGCAATATAGAGTGACCCAATGGCTCCGTGCATAAATACTTTAGGGCATGACATGAGCTTTTAATCGGCTGTTCCTAAGGTCCTGGGATCAATTCCCGGTAGAGCTGATCAGAGAGTAAAATCTCGGACATTCACCTTTCAGGATATACCGGTACATCTAACGTTTTGAAGAGAATCTCCGCAGGATTCTGACATTGACGGTAAACCCACATTTTAAAAGCAAAAGGGAAGCGCAATGGAGAACTTGTGTCATCGATGATTTGTGATTGTTTACTGTTGACAGTTGCAAGCCTGCACCAATGCACTGTGATTTCAAGTCAAGCGATAAAGGTCGTAAAAATTTCATCATCGTCAACAATGCATTGTCAATGACGAACGTTTGTTAGAGTTTCATCTCGTAGTTTTATCAACACTCTATCTCATATTGCGAGGGTTGTATAGAAAGTTCAGTTTATTCACGCGTATACTGTAGCACTTAGAACAAAACCATAGCACACGTACTCACAATCATACATACATCATACACATACTCACACGCTTACACATACACACATACTCACACGCATACACATACACACATACTCACACGCATACACATACACACATACTCACATGCATACACATACACACACATATTCACACGAATACACACACACATACATACATACACGCATACACATACACACACTGTACACAATGCAGCAGAAAATACAATTAAAATAAAAACATCTATTGAGAAATAATTTAAGACACATTAGTCAGCAGTGTACACTCAAAGAAACTAAATTAACAGATACAATTTTCATTTTTGCGGAAATTTAATCTTAATTTGCCATTTAAAATAGCTGGCAAAGCTAAGGTTAACATCTGCTTCCTCACTCGAAAGCTATGTCAGCGACGGGCGAGCCCCGGATTTGAACCCCGCATCTACTAATCCGCGTTCGAGTATCTTACCGACTTCACCACTGGCTCCAGCCAGAAGCGAAAAATTCGATTAAATTAAGAAGAAGAGTTTCCAACAGAACCGTAGCTGGAACACTGAATTTTCTGTAATCAAAATATACATGTAATTCTAAACATTATAATTGGAACATAATATCCTTTCAGTAAAACAATTTACTTTTCCGTAAGAAGGCTAAAATACCCAACGTTAACGTCAGTTTCCTCACATGAAAGCGATGTCAATGACGGGCGAGCCCAGGATTTGAACCTCGCACATACTGATCTGCGCTCGAGTATCTTACCGACATCGCCACAGGCTCCAGCCTAAAGAGATATTCATGCAGACCCTATCTGTGAGATATACACAGGCCTATCTCTCTCTTAGTGCACTACCTACTGGCAGGTCCATGGTATATAACATAACAAACATAACGGCACACTGGGTCAGGAAGCACAGATGCTTGTTTTAAGACCCATTTCCTCCTTCCTCTCCATGGTTATTAGTAATCGTTGCCTTTTGATGGCGCATCAATTTCAGCCGGCGCGGATTTAAGAATAACCTTCCATCACCCTGGGATTTTTCCTTCCTAAGCTTTTACAACACTCGGTCTTCCAAGGTGGTCACCCACAAAGTACTAACCGAGGTCGATGCAGCTTAACTTCGATAATTGACGCGCAACTAAACCAAGTGCGCTAATCCCGCAGACTCCAATCAAACGACTCCACTCTTCTCTGTCTTCCGCTTTCCTCTTCATTTTCACATAAGCGTGTGTGTTTAAATCATCAAACACCTAATCTCGGCCTGCCTCTGCCTCTTTTCCCTTCCATTAGACCTTCTATGTCCTCTATTAATAGACCTTCCCCCTTAGAATTTGTCCTATCCATCTCTTCTTCCTATTTCTTAGTACATTATAGGAAGAAGAGCTGGATAGGACACATGCTAAAGAGGAAGGCCTATAGTTTATAGCTTTACCTTAACAGTAACGCTTAGTTATGTTATACATCTCACGTGTCCCTATATCGTTTATGGATGCTCCGTGGTCATATAAGAGCTCGGATGTTTTCCATCCACCGGAAGTCTACCACCGGACTCACCTCAGATGCACCGGAACGGGAAGTAGTATTTGATTTAGTGGAAAGCGTGGGACGTGCCCGGGACAACCTGTCGCTATGGAGTGCGGCTTCCGTTAGAAATATCAGTCTTGTCATGACGCTTAAAATGTTATTCTTGATATAAATCATATGCCAGGCATCAGCCGCAGTTAAGTTTGAAGGCATTTTCAAGTATTCGTCAATCTACGATGTCAGATTGTATAATAACATAATATCGATGACAGCATCAAACACGATGGATCATATCGATTGAAATATTGACAATAAATATTTGTGAAAATGTATAATGGTGAACCAAGTATTCCATTTATCTACTAGTTAACTGATTGGTTTACTACGAAGTTTTAACAGTGATGTTTAATATCTATATTTAAGATATCACTAACTAATATATAAAAAATATACATATACTATTTAATTTCTAAATTTATATGTTATTAAGTGATATTTAATATCAATATTTAAGTTAAGATGTAAATTCTTTCAAGTGCTCTCGTTCAGAGAGAACGTTATGACTTTAAGGGAAGCCCCTGTGTAAGATCTCTGTAATCCCAATTACTCTTACATCGTCCAGTTGTACGTGATCGCTCGATTCAATTCTCTGAATACAAAACCAGCCCCGTGTCTAGTGTCCCAATCCCTACACCCCTGATCCAGTACAATCCCGTGTCTAGTGTCCCAATCCCTACGCCCCTGATCCAGTCCAACCCGTGTCTAGTGTCCCAATCCCTACACCCCTGATCCAGTCCAACCCGTGTCTAGTGTCCCAATCCCTACACTCCCTGATCCAGTACAACCCCTTGTTGCGTGTCCAATCCCTAGAAAAGCAAGCAAGAGAGAGTGAGAGAGAGAGAGTGAGAGAGTGAGAGAGAGAGACAGAGTAAGAGAGAGAGAGACAGAGAGTGTGAGAGAATGAGACAGAGAGAGTTAGAGAGAGACAGTGAGAGAGAGAGAGACAGAGTGAGAGGGAAAGTCTATTAGAAAAAGATATTAGATGTTTCTAAATATTTCCAAAGTACGTGACGAATATTATGCTAAAACTTCATCTATCTGAGTACTGGGCTTATTCGTAGCATAGACTGGAAGCCTTTCTAGCAGTGGGATGATTAGGATCAGCTTCAATAAGCTAATGAAATTCTTCTTTAAAGAAGATTTAAAGAAGAATTTAAAGTTCCACTCTTATGTAGACATGAATCTTTAAGATAAACTAACTAAATCCTTCTAAGGTGGAGTAAATTTAAAAGTTAGATATTCCTCGTGATATACTTTTGCAGTCTTCCCGAAAATTTTTCTGTGAGTCATAGGAACGCGCGATTGCCTGAGTTTCAGAAATTTAAATATTTATCAACTTAAATAATAAATAAGGTGACGTAATTCATGACGGAGTTGTGGGACTGGGACTTTTAAGTGGACTGAAGTTTAACTGTTGAGGATTCGGATTCCGCAGCTTGGAGTCCAAATGAGGAAGATTTGATGCAGTGATGATGCAACACTGATGTAGCAACGATGCAGCGATGATGCAGCAATGATGCTGCTAGATCTGGCACTAGTGTTTGCACAGAGAACGTCTTTATCAATGTTGTATACGCGCCATTGATGCATATAAAAAGCTAATGTTGACGTCAGTTTCTTCACACGAAAGCGATGCCAGTGACTGGCGAGCCCAGGATTTGAACCCCGCACATTCCGATCCGCGGTCTATTTTATTTCATTCACAAATGTATTCCAAACGCCGCTTGCATAAATCATACATCATCAAATACTTGTTATTAATTGTTTTCCGCCTCTTCTCTGATACAATCTCGTAAACTTGGGTACACGACTGCTGAGTATCATTTAATTTAGAAGAAACACCGTTGATCGATGTAAGCATAACAGGTTTTTAATGATTTGTTTCTCCGTAGTTGATTTTACTACGAATTTTCTTACTGTATTCTTGATTGCCGATATCGAACAATTTACACAAATGAAAACTTAATAATAAAAGAGATTTTGAAAGAATGAATGAAACAGAAAATGATTTTTTCTTGAAAGACCAGTAGTAGTTGGTCTTGTGTTATATTGTAACGTTGTTTAGTTAGCAGATGTTTCTTATTGTTACGACATTGATTGAACTTAAATTGTGGAGCAGGAAAAAATTGATGGATATGAATTTTTTATTTTCTAAAGGCAAATGAACTAAATGTCTACAATAGTCAATTGGTTAATGGATAATAAATGTCCAAGATAATATAAAAGTAATAGAAATTAAGAATCTATGAGATATTTAAGTACAGAGATTGGTTGGTAGTAGTATTAATTAAGTAAACAAAGGATGTTGCTTTCGATTTGCAGCCAAGTGTGACAATGCGAACAATTTTCATTAAGGAGGAGAGAGTTTTCCCACTAATAACATAAGCTTATCAATTTTATGATAACGTACGCTGATCTACTATTTGATAACACAAATGCATGAATTTTATTATACATCTATTTAATGAAATGTATTATAAAGGAAACGAACAACGTTATTCTTGCTCTCTTATTACAGTCTATAAAACGTTATAGCAAAAATGAGAAACATAATTTTTTAATAACTGTTGCGTATACATAAATCATTAAAATTCGAAATTCTCAATAATATGTCAAAGAAGTTAAATTTATCAAGTAATGATAAATAACAGATGAATCCATGGAATTAATGATAAAGTTAAATTTATCAAACAAAGATGAATAACAGTTAAATCTATCAAAAAATGATAACAGACATTTAAATAAAAAGTGTAATAATTCTAATAAACAATAATAATTATTGCTACAGGTAATGTTAACGTCAGTTTCCTCACCCGAAAGCGATGTCAGTGACGGGCGATCCCAGCATTTGAACCCCGCAAATACTGATCCGCGGTCGAATATCTTACCGACAGCGCCTCTGGCTTCAATTATAAATATATGTGCCAATCTAACAAGATTGGACATCTAACGTATATATGGCTGTATAGATTTCTTCTGAAAGGAGTTGCACTCATTTTAGCAACTGGATCTGTCCCTTGCTTGTATCCACCTAGATCTTGGCTTGGCTGTGGTAGCAGAGTGATGTATGAAAGACGAGCAGGTGCGCTTCTACGCTACGGCATTTGTTCCAGATTGGACAGTGAGGTATTCTGAGCTCTGAACGGGGGAGGCGAGAGTATAGGACTGCTTCAACGTAAATACTACATTGAATTGAATCATGTTTATTTCACTTCGGTAAAATCGTACACCAGAAATACATATAGATTAAGTGAAAAAGACATAAAGGCTACGAAAGCACCAAAAAGTGCCCTGACATGTATATTAGAACTGGAAAATGGAAGCAAACTAAGTTGGCTCTCCCTCCCTCCTAGTGCACTCATTGCCTACTGGCAAGTCCATGGTATACAACGTCTCTATAACTTGGTTCGATGGCAGGAGCAAGCGTTCTTACACTGATAAAGTGATTTGCTAAACATTAATTTTACTCAATTATCGTATTGGTAGAATTGCCAAGTAGTGATCATTGCAGAAAAACTACAGGAATTTTGTCGACAATTAAAGTATTAGCAGAGCTTTCAAGGTTTCCAAAGATCACAGGAAGTCAATTGACACAGGAAGTCAATTGAGGTATATAACGCAGGGATAGCAGTAATGGAGTCTCTTCTTTTTTCTTCAATGGAAGTTGTTCAGCCTCTTATGTCCATTGGACGCTGCGTAGCCTCAATTAATATCTGTCTCCCTAGTGAACACAGGCGCTCTGATAAAAGCGGACCAGTGATGAAATATTAAATCAGGGCGCAGTTAACTTGTGGACATGTGAACAGGCAGATATTAAACTCTTCCAATGCATGCATATCCTTGGCTCGCCCGTCACTGACATCGCTTTCGAGCGAGGAAACTGACGTTAAACTTAGATTGACCAGCTTTTGCCTTGCTTTAGATTAGGTTTATAATAGGATAGAAAGTTCAAGAAATTGAACTGATATGATATTCTCTCTCAGTGCACTGCGCACTGGCAGGTCTATAGTATATATCGCCTCCACTCTTTTCTGTCTTCGGATTTCTCTTCATGTCCACATGCGAGTGGATATTTAAATCATCTAACATGATATACCAGTATGCTTGGGGTATTCTTATGACGAGGTTGGCCCCATATACCTTCCTCAGCTTCGACTAATATTTGCTGGGAAGGGTCGTCAATCCCTGAGAAAACTATCCTCTCTACCTATGACATGACATTGTAGTATCCAAATTAATAAGAAGCTGGTAAAGTTAATGTTTACGTCACTTTTCTCACTCGAAACCGATGTCAAAGATTTGCTAGCCCAGGAATTGAACTCTACACATAATGATCTTAAAATGCTTTTATTGTTTACTACATTTATTCCACAACAAAATCATCAAATGTGAGAGATTAAAATATAAACTTTAAATATTGGGATCAGAAATTCAGTTTACAGAAATTTTAGATTAGTTAGTTCCATTTCAGTCGATTTCAGACTCTTGAGTTCAGGTTTCAAATACAGTTCCCTCTCCGTTACTAACATGCCTTCGACACAATAAATTGACGTTAAACTACATGCCTTAAGTGTTAATCATTTGTCATTGTTAATCATTTTTAGTAATATTAGATAGCTTATTTGATTGGTGGATTGACATAAATGCAGCAAATGTAGAGCACATAGAATGATTAAACGATCAATTGCTTGATTGATTAATAGATTGATTATTTGATTGATTGATTGATTAGTTGATTGATTGATGGACTAAGACAAGTGTTAGCAATGCACTGTACATTTATGCCAATGCACTGCTGAGCCACTTAAGTAGATCTCTTCACTCCACGAGTTATCCACGGTGAGATTAAGAGATTTTTCTCTCTGTTAATCCGAGGAGTGGACACTGGCAGTGAATAAGAAGAAAAATGGAGCAAGGATTCGTCCCCCATCCATCAATCACTCTGGATTTAATGAAAGATTTTTCATAGATTGTCTAAATATAGCGTATTCTATACGTCTACGAGATATTAGCTCAGTCCTTCAAGCATAGCATTACAATTAACAATTGTTCAATCCCTTTGCGGAAAATATTCATAAGGAAAAAAGGAAAACGGTTTGTATGCGACAGAGACTGCGACTAATCAAAGACATAGTATCTAGGCTACGATTGAGACTAATCTAGACTAACTTTCCTAAAAGAGGTCATAGCATATTGAATGGAAGGAAATAGACATTAGAAATAGAAGAAAAATAGAGAAATCGAACATAGATAAATTAAGCATTAAAAAATAAATAGAGAAAGAGAACATAGAGAAATTAAACAGAGACTGAGAGAGATTAGGATATTTAGACGATATAAAGATCCATTTATATGAGGACATGTGTTGAAGAGAATACAGAGAAGAGTGGTGGTGTTATATAACAAGGACCTGCCAGTAAAAGGTGCACTAAGAGAGAGAGAGAGAGGAAGAGAGAGAGAGCGAAAAATAGAGAGAGAGAGAGATAGAGAGAGAAAGAGACTGCGATTTGCAAGGAAGCTGTGAAAAGGAATATGCAATTTGATCCTGCAATTTGACAGAACATGTGAAACAATTTTCAAAAGAATTTTTATCTTCTACAGATGTGCAACGTACATGCAACTATTATTTCTGAAAAAGTTACTTTAGCTTAAAAATTCTTTCCCTTTGAACAATTGCATATGAGCAGTGTCTTGTTTTAGGTTTCTAGAATTCTAAAGTCCTCTATTTATTGCCGTCCTTCAAGTTGACAATTTTCTAGAAGCTATATTACTGCAGCAGTAACAAAGCTAATAAGTTGTCTTTGATAATTACGTTAAACATTTCACAAGTAGGGAACTTTAAAATGTGGCGAATCTTCTAAACTGTTTGTCTACGAAACATGTGTTGATAATATTGAGCACTCAGTGGTTTGCAAATTAATTTTTCCGTGTTGTGCCCAGTTTATAGTGAAATTGATCCACCGGTGGGAGTAGTATAAGAGACGGCTAAGACTAAGCAGAGGAAGGCACTGGTAATTACATGTTTGACCAAGCGCACATTCTAAAGGCTAAAGTTTTCTTTAGAGATCGATGGAAATTTTACGTATGGAGCCATTGGAGATGTCGGTAAGTTATTTGAACGCGGATCAGTATGTGCGGGGTTCAAATCCTGGGCTCGCCCGTCACTGACATCGCTTTCGAGTGAGGAAACTGACGTTAACATTAGCTTTTTTGCAAAGCGACATCAGTGTAAGTGAAGAAGTCTCGGAGTGTACTTAACATTAAATAACTTAAACGGTGGAAGGAGTCGAAACAGCCTGTCATGTAACTGCTTCAACCTCATAAAGATCATTTTAACATCAAGCTCAGAGGGAGGGTTCATCCATTTTCTTTATCATCTAAACGCTCTCCTCTGTTGAATAGGAACTTCATAATTAAAATGTTTCACAAAGACTCTAATTTATATAAATAACAATATCCTAACAAATATAAATTGTTTAGATTTCAGAATTTAAACAGGCAGAAATTAACGAAAAGCAATAATTAGTTAAATCAACTTATTAACATTATCTTCGAGTATCAAGTTTCCAGACACTTTGCAAATTTCATAGAACAAATTCGTTCAAAATTGTAGCAAGTTACAAATTGTTGTCGACGTAGCAGTTATACGAATTTCTTCAACATCAGAAATTACCGAGATGGTAATCGCATAAGAAAAGAATGATCGAAGAAGTTGAGATTCGAACCCAGAACAACCGTGTATGTATTACTCAGCAGCCCTAGACAGGGACTTGACAGAATAGGATTCTCCCATTCCGTGGGACCCCTAGTTCCTTATTCCGTGGGATCCCTAGTTCTTTATTCCATGGGACCCCTAGTTCTTTATTCCGTGGGATCCCTAGTTCTTTATTCCGTGGGACCCCTAGTTCTTTATTCCGTGGGACCCCTAGTTCTTTATTCCCTGGGACCCCTAGTTCTTTATTCCGTGGGACCTCTAGTTCTTTATTCCCTGGGACCCCTAGTTCTTTATTCCGTGGGACCCCTTGTTCTTCATTCCGTGGGACCCCTAGTTCTTTATTCCGGAGACGGAAGAAATGTGGAATAAACGGGAGCAGAAAGAGCAATGCAATGTCTGTGTGAAGATAAAGATGGTTAGAGTGTCACAAAATAATTAACAAAGTCGTAAGAAGTGTAACCCGAGAAAAGTTCCAAGAATCTCTCCCAAGGTTCTTCTTTTATAGCGCAATAAAGTCTACGCCGCGCCGCGCCGTGCCGAGGAGACGCTAATGACGCGAAGAGATTCGTTTGGAAGGTTCATCGCGTCTTCTACGCAAGGTTGCACCGGAATTGAGTCCAGAGAAGAGTGGATTCGGACTCTATGGGACTCCTCCCCGGGAAATAAAATATTGCAAGATATTCACAAGAGTCTGCTACAGATAAATGAGTCATATATATATATATATATATATATATATATATATATATATATATTATATATATATATATATATATATATATATATAATATATTTAGACGGCGGGATTAGCGCACTTGATTTAGTTGCCCGTCAATTATCGAAGTTAAGCTGCATCGACCTCGGTTAGTACATTGTGGGTGACCACCTTGGAAGACCGAGTGTTGGTAAATGCTTAGGAAGGTAAAAATCTCAGGGTGATGGTAGGTTATTCTTAAATCCGCGCCGGCTGCAATTGATGCGCCATCAAAAGGCAACGCTTACTAATAACCATGGAGAGGTAGGAGGAAATGGGTCTTAAAAACAAGCATCTGTGCTTCCTGACCCAGTGTCCCGTTATGTTTTATGTTATATATATATATATATATATATATATATATATATATATATATATATATGCATATATATATATGTATATATATATATGTACACATAAGAATTTATACTTTATTTACATACAGTATACATGTATACAGTACATGTCTATATATATATATATATATATATATATATATATATATATATATATATATACATATATATATATATATATATACATGTATATATATGGTATATATATATATATATACTGTATATAAATATATACATTATATATATGCAGTATATATATAAGCCTCTATGTCCATGTCTATAGATATTATATATATATATATATATATATATATATATATATATTTTATAAAAGAGGCAGCCTACAGGCCGAAATTAAGTATGTTAGAAGATTTAAAGACCCACTCATATGTAGAAATGAAGAGGAAGGCGGAAGACAGAGAAGAGTGGAGGCGTTATATACCATGGACCTGCCAGTAGGCAGTGCACTAAGATATGTATATATATATATATAATATAATATATATATAATATATATATATATATGTGCATGTATATATATAAGTTTGTCTAATAATTGGCCTCATTCGAGTAACGAATTAAACTTTAAAAAAAATAATCTACCTAAAATATTGAAAATCTTTTTTCACTGCATTTTAAAAACATTTTAATATTTTTCGTTTTTGCTTTATTTTCATATAGCAGGGTCATTGTGCATATTCCTACTCAGAGTCTGCTACTGCGCCCTTAACAGAGTCGTATAATAATTAAATAATATAATAATACATTGCATTACATTACAGGAGTTCGCTGGAAATAGGGTTCTTTATTTATAATTTATGCCATAAATTAGGTAAAAACAACGCCATAATTATAAAGACTGCTATATTTCATTTTATAGAATTATTACTATTATAATTTTAGAAAGATCGAGGAAATGTGACATAATAAACTGCACAAATAAAAAATTCCTAAATCATTTTGAGCTTTTCGCCAAGCCATGATGTAAAATTGGTTTAACCGTTTGTAGTTTGGAAAATTGAAGAGAAAGAATTTCTTAAAATTACTGACTTTAACAATGCGCCGCATAGAAAGATTGAGATAAATTTAGATTTCTCTGAATTCTGGACATCATAAATTTTAGTGCTTTACATTTTACGATTAAGGCCTCGATTAAACTGACATTCTGTGCTCTGTGTCAATGTCTATGTCACGCTCTATACTGCTCTATGTCATGCTCTATACTGCTTTATGTCATGCTCTATTTAAAGCTATTTAACCATAGAAAATAAAGATTAGAGTGGCCACACACGAACAGTTTTGCCATCAAACTCATCTGTTCAGATATCTGTTCAGATATCTGAACAGATAAATTTGATCGTGTGTGGCCACGTCTTGAAAACTGACGAGAAAACTAATGACCTAGTTTCTCCACACACGATCAAATTTAACTGATCAAACTTATCTGAAAAGATATCTGTTCAGATATCTGAACAGATAAATTTGATCGTGTGTGGGCAAAAACTGATGGGAAAACTGACGAGCGTCAGTTTTCAAAGCTGATGGGAAAACCATCAAACTCATCTAAACAGATATCTGTTCAGATAAATTTGATCGTGTGTGGCCACGTCAGTTTTCAGATCTGAAGACTTGTCCGGCCCACAAAGAATTTTGGCGCATTATCGGCCTAAACTTATTTAAATTAGAGCATTCTAAATAGAAATTAATTTCTTAATTGAGTGATTAAAATAAAAGTATTATAAATTACAAAGATGCTTTTGACATACAGAGATAAGCGTTACCGAATTAAATATCATTGTTAAATTTCAATATTGATTTTAATGTATAAATTGAATGACTCGTGGCGCACTGATAGCGAGCTCGCCTCCAGAACGAGAGGTCGCGAGTTCGGGACTACGTTGCGACGTGAAAAATAAAAACATAGTCGTGCAAATGTGTTGGTGTCAAATCGATATATAAGAGACCTTAATGTTCCATTTCCTATCTAGACCCTTTCGTTTCGACTCCGAATGGGGATATACGGGACGCTAAACGGATTTTTTGAAATTTCGTTATTAAGTACCTCGCTAAATAAATTAAAATTTTATAAACAAAGAATAATAATTTTATTTGAAGTCAATCTCTATTGTATTTCTCAACAATACAAATGTCATGCGCAATTTACATAGTGTTCCACAATCTCCCGCGATAATGAAAACTTTATAATATCAATATAATATAATATTAATAGAATATAATATAGACTCTGATAATATCAAGGCCGTTTGGCGGGATTTGTATAAACAGGCCGTTTGACGGGATTTAGCGCACTTGGTTTAGTTGCGTCAATTATCGAAGTTAGGCTACAGCGACCTCGGTTAGGACTTTGTGAGTGATCACCTTGAAAGACCGAGTGTTGACAGCTTTAAAGAAAAATATTCGAGGGTGATGGAAGGTTATTCTTAAATCCGCGCCGGCTGCAATTAATGCGCCACCAAAAGGCAACGAATACTAATAACCATGGAGAAGAAGGAGGAAATGGGCATTAAACAAGCATCTGTGCTTCCTGACTCAGTGTGCCATTATGTTACGTTATGTTATATATAGGTCCACATTTAATAAACTTTGCCTATACGGGTATGTAGAATATAAACTAAATAGTGACGATGATGCAGATTACTTCATGATGCAGAATACCTACCATGTGGGAGTATAGACTATAACTAGTATTATATTATACTGTTGTATTGATAGTGAAGTATTGGGTGAATATTAGAGATGGGAATCGAACCGAACCTGAACCGAACCGAACCCAGACTCTGATCGAACCCGAACCGAACCGAACCCGAACCCTGTCTTCGTCCAAACCGAACTGAACCAAAATCTTGAAGCTCCTTTCTCCTTCGCCAGCCTGACATTATAAAAAGATAGTAAAAACAATACAAATATATATATATCAGTTTTTGCATTTACATGTCTTACAGTATCTAACAGCATATATTCAGGTAAGGGTGGTTCGGACACAAATTTAAAAATTAATAACAGATAGCGATACAAAGGAATGGTAGCGTTACAAAGGAATTGTAGCGGGAAGCGAGACTGGTCTACAGAAGATAATGGCTAATCTGAATGATATGGTATTGAAATATGGAATGAAGATTAACATCAAAGAGACAAAAGTAGTGAGAGTATCCCAGAATAGAGGTGAAGTCAATATTACAATAAAGGTTACGAAATTGGAACAGGTAGGGAGTTTCAAATATATAAGTCATGCTATAACAGATGATGGGAAATGTGAGACTGAAATATATAGTAGGATTGCACAAGCAAAAGAAACTTTTGATAAAAGGGAAAATTTTTACAAAAATCCTAAATAAAAACACTAAGATTAAGAAAGAGAAAACCTTGGTATGGACCACACTATTATACGGATCTGAAACATGAATATCAAGGAAAGAAAATGTCAGGAAACTAGAGGCTTTGGAAATATGGATATGGAGAAAAATGGAAAGGGTTAGCTAGACTGAAAAGGTTACAAGTGAAGATGTTCCAGAGAGAGTTGGTAAAGATAGACAGTTGATAAATGTATTAAGATATAGGAAGAAGAGTTGGATAGGACTCATTCTAAGAGGGGAAAGTCTATTTAAAAAGGCAGAAAGGAAGGAAAAAGAGGCAGAGGCAGACCAAGATTATAAATGTTAGATGACATTAAGATCCACTCATATGTGGACATGAAGAGGAAAGCGGAAGACCGAGAAAAGTGGAGGCTTTATATGCCATAGACCTGTAATAGGCAGTGCACTAAGAGAGAGAGAGAGAGAGAGAGAGAGATAGAGAGCATTACAAAAATCACTGGTATTTGACACTTATAGTTTATTACAGGTTCAGTTGATAGCAAAAGGTATATATTATAATCATTTTTCTGTGGAAGTACATGTGTTTACCAAATCGTCCTTATTTCACATTTTATGTTAATAAATTGCACTTTGTCTCTGAAATATTGCATCCAATTTTAGCCAAGATATTTTCATTTAATTATAAACGTTTCTAATATATAGGCCTAGTGACAAAATTTATTTTTAATGGATGAAGCATTCTATTTTCTGGTTATAATCAAGAAGAATATTAAAGATACCGTAAAAAGCTAAATATCTATTATATGAACATTTGTTTGTCAAGTTACAGTATCTTAAGAAATGTACAGGAATAAATATCACTTCTCTCATTTTTTCATTGTCATATTTTTACTCAGGTGAAAAATGTGTCAATTACTATGACTATTTCTTTAAACAAATTTATCATAAACCATTTTAAACAGGTTTATCATAACCATGATTATTATAAGTAATGTTAAACAATTGCAACATTATCCAAACCAAACACTTTAGAACTCGAATCGAACACTTGCGAGTTGGAAAGCAAGCCGAACCCGAACCGAACCCGAACCCTTGTTCTAACCGAACCCGAACCGAACTTTCATTTTCAACGAACCGAACCGAACCCGAACTCTGAAAATTCATAAAATTCCCATCTCTAGTGAATATGTCGTAACGGTTAGAGTGTTCGCCTCGGATGCAATTGGCCTGGATTCAAAAGCGCAATCCACTGAAAAACACAGACTAAATGTGATCTATGGTGAACGTAAATAAAACTAATGATAATAGGTGAACTTGTGCATACAAAATAGGAAGGGGTATAATTTTAAATTGAGATTAAAAAATAAAATAATAAAAATGAACCTATTAAATCATTAAAGCTGGTAAAGCTACGGTTAACGTCAGTTTCCTCCCTCGAAAGCGATGTCAGTGACGGGCGAGCCCAGGATTTGAACCCCGCACCTACTGATCCGCAGTCGAGTATCTTACCGACTTCGCCACTGGCTCCATCCAGAAAGGATGCTTCCATCATTTGGGCAGCCACCATCAATCAGGGGAAAGGTAGCTCTCAAATTAGTAGTTTAAATAACTCAAAAATATATTGATTGACTGTAGTAATAACAACGCCAGTCACGCGCGCTGCAGTCTGGAAATGATTGACAGCTAATTAGCATAACTGATCAGATATCTGAACAGATAAATTTGACCGTGTGTGGCCAAAATATCTGTTCAGATCTGAGATCTGAACAGATAAATTTGACCGTGTGTGGACGAATCAAATTTATCTAAACAGATCAGATATCTGTTCAGATATCTGTCAGTTAAATTTGACCGTGTGTGTGCTCCGTCAAATTTATCTGAACAGATATCTGTTCAGATAAATTTGATCGTGTGTGGCCACTTTAAATTAGGAATCAAGTACACTAGGCAAAGTTACAATATTAGGCCTCTGACATTACAGCGTGATTATGTAACCTTTAGTTTAAAGAATATATCTTATGAAATTTTAATTTGCATTCTTTTATCTCAACTATTACTCAGACTTTTCCAAGAAATGCCGTCTCAGTCGGTAAATACTCGAATTTGAACAGGTTAGCAAGTAATGTACAAAACATAAGTGTTAAATAGAATGCAGTTCTTACATCTTTGATCATACACTACATACAAGACAACCTCAATTACTTCAGAGTTTCCTTTCTTGATTGCTGTTGTTGAATGTATATATTTTAGAAATATGTGTAACTTGGTACTTATACAGTATAAGTAAAAACTTAGGTTAATTTCTGGAGATACACCTGTTCAATGATAACTGCATTATTAAAAATCTGGAAATCTAAAACTTGCACTCATTGGGAACCGCAATGGTTCGATTGTCAGAAAAATTCAACCCGTTCTAAAATGTACTTAATAATTTATTTACTTATTGGCATTAGGAAACTGTTAAATACTCTCTAGTCAGTTGGCGAGGTCAGATTCGAAAAGGCTTTGTAAATATACTTAAATGTTTAAATATGCAGAGTGAAAGGATGCTAGGAGAAACATTAACTATACAGATTTCAAACACGTCTAAAACATCCATATTTTCATTTCTCAGCAAGTACATTAATTTCAACCATTAATAATATTAAGCTTCTCGAATCGCGCTCAATCTAGAGGATTTTCATAATGTAATGTAAGGCAAAATGTAATAGACAAAATTTAATTTTCAGAAAGAATTTGTAGACAGAGACATCACGCTTAGATTTTAATAATCCACTGATTAAGTGTACGACTACTGGTTAGTCACGTCATATTCATCGTATTCATCACATTCACCATATTCATCATCGTTACTGTATTCATCACACTATATCATTATTATGGTTCCCGTCCAATTGTCTACATTAAAGCAATTTTACTCCTGAAGCAACAATATTGTTTAAGTTTATAATCTTTTTTCCTGCTCATAAGTGAGAGATACAGTAAAATGCGAATACAATTAATGCATTATATTATATCTCCGGAAATAATTAGATAAACTGTATATTAACTGTAATAGATTTACACAATAAAATTTAAATTAATACTGTCACCTTTAAATACGCCTATATGTTCCTTACAAAACACAAACGAAACTATGCTTCTTTTATAGATAAATTCTAGGTTTTCTTGTAAAAAAAATTAATAACTACATTGGATTATATTTACTTATAGGCCTAATCATGCAGCAAAACAGAGTCACGGGGCTATAAATTAATTGTTATCATCCGAAAAATACGGTTGCATGTAGAAGCGTTTGGTAGATTCATCGAGTATTTGCGCTAGACGAGTTATTCGAGAGTCAGGGTGAAAGAATATAAATGCCATCTGTTACAGGACTGAGACTAAACTAGCAATAGTGTCTTGTTTAAAGGAAATACTTTCTATAATAAAGAAGCAGCCCTTTGCAAGCTGCGTCTTAATAATTATTAATGTCGTACAATTAACTAAGTAACAAATGCATATTTTATCTAAATGAGTTCTGGGAAATTAACAACATCTGCAGATAAGATAAGAAGCGACTAAAGAAGCTACAGTATTTTGGTTATGATGAATGCCTATATCATGTTAAGGTATGAACTACAATTGTTCAATTCGATTTGTTTGCTGTGTAATATTTTAATGCAATGTTTAAGGTCCGTTAAATTGTTTTGAATATGGAATGTTTTGTTTTTGCTGTTCTGCTCATCGGATTGGATTTGGTGCCATGGTGTTCAATGTTGTCATGGACGACAGTAGCAATATAATTCTGTTGTTGTTGTTGTTGTTATTGTTGTGGTAATGCCGTATATACAATGAAAATTATAAATCCTCAGCTTCACAAAACTCTCATTTACGAACGGACAAAGCTAAAAAACTAAAGCTAAGGTTAACGTCAGTTTCGTCACTCGAAAGCGATGTCAGTGACGGGCGAGCCCAGAATCTTGAACCCGCACATACTGATCCGAGGTCGAATATCTTACCAACATCGCCAATGGCTCCAGACAATGTACACAGAATATGGCTAGAAGTATATAACACCAGTTAACTCAGTTGCTGCTAAATTAATACCCTGATTTGAGTGTTCACTAAATAACATTGGCTGCAATTGTTCACCAATATTAACAACGACTACGAGCTTTGATATCTCTCAATTCAAACGTCTGGGCTTTCATACCAAATCTCTAGCACATAATCGAACTTATAGACTTTAATATGCATCAATTCTGCAGTATGCAATCGAACTTTTGGGCTTTCATACCAAATCTGTAGCACATTATCGAACCTATAGACTTTCATATGTATCAAATCTGAAGTACGTAATCGAACTTTTGAGATTTCATACCAAATCTGTAGCACATAATCGAACTTCTGGGCTTTCATACCAAATCCGTAGCACATTCTTCTACTTATACACTTTCATAAATACCAAATCTGTAGCACATAATCGAACTTATAGACTTTCATAAATACCAAATCTGTACCACACAATCGAACTTCTAGTCTTTCATAAATACCTTATCTGCAGTATATAACTTCTGGGCTTTCGTTAGTATCAAATCTGCACCACATAATGAATAAAGTTCATAAGTATACTAGGCCCATACTAACAATCATAAACTTAACTGCATATATCCGGGATGTGGGACTCGCTACAGGAAGGACTCTCTAAGGGATACGGACGTCTCCCTCCTCCCATCCCGCACCAGGGCGGACTCGGACCCCCTCCCCCACCGCCCGCTCCCCACCCTTCTTAACCTCCGGTTTCGTCGACACCTCAGGGCATCCGCTAACATCGACCGAAACTTTCGTCCAAAACACAGTAAAAGTAGAAAGTTAACCGCAGCATTGAAGACGACGAGTAGATTAACGAAAGCCGTGTAGACTTGAAGCCAGAAGAGATCGGCACTGACGAAGATTGCATCGAGCACGAATCCAAGAAAGGACTGGGTGCTGCTGATGAAGAAGACGAGGACGATGACTAGAGGCAGCTTTGTCGCCTTCATCTCTTTTTTCTGGGTTCTGTTCAGGCCGCACCAGTTCTTCTTGGCAGCTCTGAGAGCTTGAACGAGGCGACCGTTGAGGTAGGACAGGGCTGCCAGAGGCAAGGCAAACATCACCAGGCAGTAGAGAGTTGTGTTGTAGAGGTACCTGAAATATAACAACAATAGGCAATAGAGGGTGGTGTTATGGATATATCTGAAATAACGTCACCAGGCAATAGAGGGTGGTGTTATGGATATATCTGAAATAACGTCACCAGGCAATAGAGGGTGGTGTTTTAGAGGTATCTGAAATATAACATCACCAGGCAATAGAGGGTTGTGTTGTAGAGAAATCTGAAAAATAACATCACCAGGCAATAGAGGGTGGTAAAAGCTAATGTTAACGTTAGTTTCCTCACTCGAAAGCGATGTCAGTGAGAGGCGAGCCCAGGATTTGATGGGTTATAATCAAAAACATGCAGAAATGTTTGAAATATCAGCTCAAAGAGAAGAAATTAAAATAAAAAGATTTATCTGCTGGTCGCAGCTTACCTATCATTCAAAGCTTAACTTGTAAGTTTTAATAATTTTGCAATTCTATTCAAAATTTAGAAACCCTGATGTTCGTGAAAACATGTTAAAATATTATGATATCATAGATGTCGTAGATATCATATATATATATATATATATATATATATATATATATATATTTATATCATGGATATATATATATATATATATATATATATATATATATATATATACATGTATATATATATAATATATATATATATATATATACAGTATATATATACATGTATATATATATATATATATATATATATGTATATATACATATATATATATATATACAGTATATAAGTTTATCATAGATATCAGCTGATCATTGATATCAGCTTGTCATAGATATCAGCTGATCATAGATATCAGCTGATCATTGATATCTGCCTATCATTGATATCAGCTTATCATAGATATAAGCTGATCATAGATATCAGCTGATCATTGATATCAGCTTATCATTGATATCAGCTGATCATAGATATCAGCTGATCATAGATATCAGCTGATCATAGATATCAGCTGCTCATTGATATCTGCCTATCATTGATATCAGCTTATCATGGATATAAGCTGATCATAGATATCAGCTGATCATTGATATCAGCTTATCATTGATATCAGCTTATCATAGATATCAGCTGATCATTGATATCAGCTTATCATAGATATCAGCTTATCATTGATATCAGCTTATCATTGATATCAGCTTATCATTGATATCAGCTTATCATTGATATCAGCTGATCATTGATATCAGCCTATCATAGATATCAGCTTTATTAATTGCTATTGCTTAATTAATAGCTGCTTTATCAGTCAGCTGATAAAGCAGCTTTATCTAACTTTCAGTTGTTGTCCAGCTTTCCGTTGTTGTCTAGTTTTCAGTTGTTGTCTAGCTTTCATTTGTTGTCTAGCTTTCAGTTGTTGTCTAGCTTGCATTTTATGTCTAGGTTTCCGTTGTTGTCTAACTTTCAGTTGTTGCTTAGCGTTCAGTTGTTATCTAGTTTTCAGTTGTTGTCTAGTTTTCAGTTTTTGTCTAGTTTTCAGTTGTTGTCTAGTTTGCACATTATCTCGTCCTTCACTGACATCGCTTTCGAGTGAATAAACTGACGTTAACATTAGCATTACCATTACCATTAGCATATCAGTTGAAGTCTAGTTTTCAGTTGTTGTCTAGTTTTCACTTGTTCCTAGTTCTCAGGAAGACCGTGATTCAATTGAATGCGTTACAGATTAACTCAGGGAAATCTCTAATAAATGTACTTGTTACAGGTAAATTAAGCGGAAATTAATAAAGCGATTCGTTAATTAGATTTTATAACTGGCGGTTAGTGGAGACATTTGCTCTAATTTTCATTTTGTTTTTTATTCAGGATTTATGATATGCGACGGAGTGCGACTTTACATCACTTTATAGCAAAACTTAATACATTTTGCATGACTTTGTTAAACAATCATCATCATCATCATCTTCACTTCCCAGTTTAATTAGGGTCGGGATACGACTACTTTAAACAATAATGCAAATAAATACATGTAAGTGAATACGTGTACAAAAATTACATGTATATAGAGCTAATTAATATTATCTGACAAAATACGATATTATACGTATATGTAGACCTTTGTTTATAAACCGGTATACGCGGACCGTTTTTCAAACAAATAGTTCACATTTGAGTATAAAAGTAAATAATTGCCCACCTGAAGTAGGCCTACAGCCTCATATCAGCAAGGACGTGAATCTATAACTACATTTTTAAGTGAGAGCTCAAAATAAAACTGGAACAAAACATTCAGCAAATGATAAAACTTGAACAAAACATTTAGCAACCTTGAAAGGATTATGTACCAGGTGCCTGAAGACTTAAAAAAGAGATTTTTAGATTTGCTGCTTAGTGCTATCCTGTTCAATTCTATCACAACTGTTATGATTCGCCAATAATTAAAACGACAAAGAGACGAAACAGTGTAAACACATACGCATGTCGTGGTAGTTCATAGTGTGTTTTAAGTTTCATTTGGTATATATGTTTGTAATGTGTAATTGTAATATGTTTAATTGTAATGTGTAATTATAATGTATGTAATTGTTATATGTGTAATTATAATATGTCTAATTGTCATATGCGTAATTGTGATATGTGCTATTGTAATATGTGTAATTATATTATATGTAATTTTAATATGTGCAATCATATAAAGTGCAAATGTAATGTGCGCTGTAATATGTGTACTTTTAATATGTATAATTGATTATGTGCAATTGTAAAATGTATAATTCTAACATTTTTAATTGTAATATGTTTAACTGTAATATGTGTAGTTGTAATATTTTTAATTGTAATCTGTAATTGCAATCTGTGTAATTGTTATATGTGTAATTGTAATATTTGCAAATGCATTTTATGTGTATTGCAATCTGTGAAATTGTTCTATGTGTAATTGTAATACATGTAATTGTAACATATGTAACTGTAACGTGTAATTGAGGCACGCTGACTGAACGGCACCTTTGGAAACCAGAACATCCAAATTTCAATCTATTCTTTGTTTTATTACAACCATTGCGTAACTTTTTATCAATTATGGCTGGAGCCAGTGGCGATGTCGGTAAGATACTCGAACGCGGATCAGTATGTGCGGGGTTCGAATCCGGGGCTCGTCCGTCACTGATATCGTTTTCGAGTGAGGAAACTGACGTTAACATTAGCTTTACCAGCTTTTTATTTCCGTATACTTATATCATACATGATTGCGATGATATGAAATAATAAAAGAAGTACATAAACGTCACATGAAAGATTTAAAGACCACACCTACCTATAAGTCTGATCATGACGTATATCTGTCTCCCCAAGCTCCACCCTAGTTACGTTCCTAGCTATGACGTCACCGGATGACGTCATCCCTAGCAACATCACCTCATATGACGTCACAGGAACGAACTCAAAGAACCGGGGAATATTGAAAGCAAGCGAAACCGCGAAAATCAGGAAAATGGCGATCTTGATTCTCCGCACGCCCCCAACCCTAGGGGCCCTGAATGGGGCACAGATTGCCACGAATCTCTCGGCGGATATTAAAACCGTTAGCCATATGCTCGTCATCTGAGCTATACACACAACCGGCCACGAGTAGACCCTAGGGTAACCCTGTAGCAGGCAGAATTGGTCGAGCCTAGCAGGGGCGGCCTCGAGGCACCACATGGGGATGACCTGCTGAAGTAGGGCCCCGACGAGTAGGATTAGATCAGACACGGCGAGAGCCTTGAGAGAGGTGAAGGTCGTGCACCGCTG
This sequence comes from Enchytraeus crypticus, assembly GCA_905160935.1. NCBI lineage: Eukaryota > Metazoa > Annelida > Clitellata > Enchytraeida > Enchytraeidae > Enchytraeus > Enchytraeus crypticus. Next base: position 30,084 of record CAJHZI010000567.1, read on the forward strand.
CTCCGGGAATTCGTCTCTGTCCCTAGAGAGTACCCAGAGGGAGAGAGCGTTGCCGACGATTCCGAAGAGGACTAGGATAGCAGGAAGCCAGAGGCCCATGAGGTGGTCGTAGAGGTTGAGGGAGGGGTTAGGGGTTTCTTCCCCCTCCAGCAGGTAAAGATTGACCGTGTGGTTGTCTGAGTGGGTTGTCATGGTTGTTGATGGTGAACAGGAAGAGGTTAAAGCAACATGGGTGATTGATTGATTGACGTTGATTGATTAATTGACGTGGATTGATTGTCGTTGATTGATTGTCGTTGATTGATTGATTGACGTTGATTGATTGACGTCGATTGATTGTCGTTGATTGATTGTCGTTGATTGATTGATTGATTGACGTTGATTGATTGATTATCGTTGTTTGATTGATTGTCGTTGATTGATTGTCGTTGATTGATTGTCGTTGATTTATTTTCGTTGATTGCTTAATTGACGTTGATTGATTGAGAATAGCGCTGATTGATTGTTTTTCGTTGATTGAATGGCCCTTAATTTATTTATTTACCCTTTATTGATTGATTACTTGATTGTTAATTTCGATAGTCGATCTTATAAACAGGATGTTGACAAATTTGCGCAGAACAGTTGAAGACTAATTGACATATATTTCGAATCTTTACTTCCATTTGTTACATCAGAAATTAGTTAATTTAACATTGACGAAAGTACTCAATAAATTATTGATATCTCTCGTTAAATGCTTTCGCTATAATGAGCTGTAGATCAGTCATCCACGACATGTACTCCCAAATTAAGATCCGATCATGCTGTGCTTTACTGAACATATTTCTCGATTCCAAGCGGTTTTGCGAATTATCTACAATTTTCATAACTATATATATATATATATATATATATATATATATATACATGTATATGCATGTATATATATATATATACATGTATATGCATGTATATATATATATATATGTATATGTATTTATATATCTATATATACATGTATATGCATGTATATATATATATATACATGTATATGCATGTATATATATATATATATATATATACATGTATATGCATGTATATATATACATGTATATGCATGTATATATATATATATATACATGCATATACATGTATATATATATATATACATGCATATACATGTATATATATATACATGTATATGCATGTATATATATATATATACATGCATATACATGTATATATATATATATATATATATATATATATATATTCCCTTTAAATGTTTTAATTCATAACTAAGAACGTATTTACTACATTTAATAACATTTAAAAATAACGTTTAAATAATATTTAATAACGTTTAAATACATTTAATAATAAACAAGATTCCTGAGGCACTTGCAGTAAGAATGTATTATATTGTGTGATTTGTTCAACCCTGTTAAAACTTACAAGGTCAAATGCATATACCTGGCCTATATCCCTAAATCCAAATGTCAAATTTGTAAACAACCAAGTTTATGCAATATTTAAACCAAAACACGCCTTCAACATTGATGCTCGGATATAGTATGCAATAATTGGATGCTAATCCAGTTAAATATAGTGCTGAACAAAAATTTAATATTTTGGAATAGATATGTCAGCCATATTTGAAGTTTGCTGTTATTCTAGAAAGATTCATATAATAGCCAACGGCTGTAGCCAGTGACGATGTGGGTAAAGATACTCGACCGCGGATCAGTCTGTATGGGGTTCAAATCCTGGGCACGCCCGGCACTGACACCGCTTTCGAGTGAGGAAACTGACGTTAACATTAGCTTTACCTTTGGTAAAGCTAATGTTAGTACTGAGTCCTATCTACAAAGTCTTTTAGTACTGAGTCCTATCTACAAAGAATTGGTAAATTTAGCTAATTAAATCACGAATGGAACTTTGAAAATGCGTGTGTTTAGCAAACGCTAAAACATCACATAACAACAGTTGTAGTGCTACTGTCATCAGTAACAACATCGAGAACTATGGAGACAAATCAAACCAAGCCTCCAACAAAAATATTTTTAAAACTATGCATATTGCAAAAATCTGTCTAAAGATATTAAATGGACTATACAAAAGATAAACGAAGAAACGAACTTAAGCTGAAATAAAACTCATATTATTTCTACCTCATTCTCTGTATCGGTCTTCCCCTACTTCACACTCTCTCTCTCTCTCTCTCTCTCTCTTTCTCTCTCTCTCTTTCTCTCTACCACTATCTCTATAATTCTTTCTTTCTCTCGCTCTCTCTGCTCTCTCTCTCTCTCTCTTCTCTCTCTCTCTCTCTCTCTCTCTCTCTCTATCTCTACTTACTCTAGTCTGTCTCTCTCTCTCTCTCTCTCTCTCTCTCTCTATGGGGATTTCATCGCTTTAATATTTATCACGAGCTCTTAAAATTATTAAATTAAATTAACACACCACACGAACGACAACCTTCTAACACTAACACTAGCTAACCACACGACACCATACAAACACAAGCTGACAACACGACACCCTACAAACACTAACTGACTACACGACACCCTGCAAACACTAACTGACTACACGACACCCTGCAAACACTAACTGACTACACGACACCCTGCAAACACTAACTGACTACACGACACCCTACAAACACTAACTGACTACACGACACCCTGCAAACACTAACTGACTACACGACACCCTGCAAACACTAACTGACTACACGACACCCTGCAAACACTAGCTGAACACACGACACCCTACAAACACTGACACTACAAACACTAACTGACTACACGACACCCTGCAAACACTAACTGACTACACGACACCCTGCAAACACTAACTGACTACACGACACCCTACAAACACTAACTGACTACACGACACCCTGCAAACACTAACTGACTACACGACACCCTGCAAACACTAACTGACTACACGACACCCTACAAACACTAACTGACTACACGACACCCTGCAAACACTAACTGACTACACGACACCCTACAAACACAAGCTGACCACACGACACCCTACAAACACAAGCTGAATAAGCTGAATTTTGACACTAGTTGAATCTTTCAACTGAAGTTAAGATATGCAATACGACATTTCTAATCATATTTCTAATAATAAAACTATTTCTAAAAATTCAAACCTTTATAATTAATGAGACATTTCTAGTCATTAGACATTTCTAATGATTAGGAAATTTCTAATGTTTGAGACATATCTCATGATTAGGACATTCCTAATGATTAGGACATTTCTAATGATTAGGACATTTCTAATGATTAGGACATTTCTAATGAGTGAGACATTTCTAATGATTAGGACATTTCTAATGATTAGGACATTTATAATGATTAGGACATTTCTAATGCTTGAGACATTTCTAATAATTAGGACATTTCTAATGATTCGGACATTTCTAATGATTCGGACATTTCTACTGATTAGGACATTTCTAATGATTGAAAAATGTATAACTAATGACGTGCTTCTAATCATTAGCCAATTCTAATCAATTCATAGATGATTAAATGCCTCATCTGGATTAACTCGACAATCTATTATTTTCAAATATATTCTAAACGTCCATTCATTGATATCGCAGATATTATAAGAGATAATTCTGCTAATTAAGTGAAAGTGATTGATACTCGAGGCAATAGACAGGTAATCTTGCTGCGTTGTTAAATAGCAGACCGTTCTTAAGAAAAATTCACAAGACTTTAAGAAGCTGTAAAAACCTGGAATCGTTAAATAAATATTTTACTTTCGACTAGCAGTAGTTGCAAAATACTGGATATATTAGTTGATAATGATATAAATAAAGCGATTGGCCGCATTGTTAATTAATTAACTAATTCTAATTTTAAATATTGAAATGTTTCTGAACTTTCACTCGCGTAAAAAATAAAAATACTGGGTAGTGCATCGCATAGTAAGTATAGTCCCTGACATTGCCTTATGGCGAGGAACCGGACGTCAAATTGTTATTTATTGATTGAGTACTTGGTACAAATACTAGGTACTATGAAGTAGTAGGTAAAAGCTGGTAAAGCTAAGGTTAACGTCAGTTTCCTCACTCGAAAGCGATGTCAGTGACGGGCGAGCCCAGGATTTGAACCCGCACATACTGATCCGCGGTCGACTGTCTTACCGACTTCGCCACTGGCTCTAGCCAGTGCTACCACTAGGAAGCACGAGGAAGAACCAGGTACTACCACTAGGTAGCAATGAGCTCAACGTCGCTATGCTACAATCCTCATTGCGTGCTCTGTTAAATCGACTCAGCTGTTCCACAGCGATACCAACTCATCGTGAAAAGCTAAAATTAGTTTCTGGAAATTCGAACCCTGTCACGCTAAGGCTGCGGCTAACCAACCCAAGTATTAAAATTCTCAAGGTCTTCACGTCCCTTTGTGAGACTGAAGGGCAGCTAGCCTGAGAGGCAGCTAGCCTGAGAGGCAGCTAGCCTGAGAGGCAGCAGGACTCATTCTACTTGTTTAGTTAATAGGATGGTGTATTAAAAATCCTGTGACAGTATTATTTTAGTGACCCTTACAAACATGAGATCTAAATGTTAGAAATTTTGAATGTTAGCGTCAGTTTTATCTTTCGATAGCGATGTCAGTGACGGCAACTTGAACCCTGCACATACGGATCCGCTGTTGGATATCTTTCCGACATCACCCCTAGCTCCAGTCAATGGCGATATCCGTACGATGTCGAATCAGTTAACAAACTACAAGTACTTTGAATTGCACAAAAAGTTAAGTAATGTAATTGATGAAAAAGAAACTGAGAAGTGACATAATTTCACAAGATTCAAGAATAATAGAGTTTCCTTGTTGAAAATGGAACAAGCATTGATTGATGTTTGGTTATTGACATGAGTTAAGGTTAGTTATCGACTCCATGACCACAGGCAATCTGTCCATTAATGAGAACATCGAAGCCTATAAGACGTCAATGGCTTGACTGATCGATACAAGAATATCATACTGCGAAAATTAATTGCTCACCTATTAATAGAGGTTCTAGGTACATCGAAGCATAAATAGTCAATGCTAAATTACCGTATAAATTACAGACAAATAAAAATAAAAATTACTGCATACATTTAAGTAGATAAATTTATTAGCGCCAAAGTTAGACACCGCTATTGCATTCGATTAATTAATTTAAAATTCGAATGACAATTGAAAACAAGTACGTTAAGTAGAAGTGTGTCAAAATAATTATTCCAAAACTTAACAATTACTTATATATATATATATATATATATATATATATATATATATACATGTTTATAGCCACAGGCTGGAGCCAGTGGCGATGTCGGTAAGATACTCGACCGAGGATCAGTATGTGCGGGGTTTAAATCCTGGGCTCTCCCGTCACTGACATCGCTTTCGAGTGAGGAAACTGACGTTCACATTGGCTTTGTTATATATTACAGATTAACTGAACTGAAAATTAATTTCAGCTTCCTTAATGCAAATAAGAAATAGGCTAACTGCAAGCAATTAGAGTGGCAATATCATAGGCCTATTGAAGGACTATTAAGTGCAGGCGTATAGCAGACACATAGGTGGTTGCTGTTACTAATACATATGCAATTAGAAACACTTTGGCAGGACACTGATACTATATAAAATCGCTTTTTTATATACACTGTTATTTATTTATTTAGCTACATATTACTGTCTTAATTTACTGATTTCTATAAATTTGATATAATAGCAAGCCATTACCTATAAAGTCACGTTACGTTTAGTTAATAAACGGTGATACTAAATAAACGCCATTACATTCAGAGTATAGTTTCTATAAAAGTTGAACCAGTTCGCATTGACTCGATGCTATACGCCGTAGTGACGCAGTAAAACCATTAGCAGACGTTAGCTCATACCCATGCAATGACGATCTAGCCTCTGTTATACAGTAAGCTATAGCAGACAATGATGAAGCCCAATATCGCAATTTTACATTTAAAGCTAAGCATACAGAATAACAAATTGGTAAAGCTAAGGTTAACGTCAGTTTCCTCACTCGAAAGCGATATCAGTGACGGGCGAGCCCAGGATTTGAACCCGCACATACTGATCCGCGGTCGAATATCTTACCGACGTCGCCACTGGCTGAAGCCAGTGTCATAAAAGGCACCGTGTCATAAAAGGCAACAAACTACTAAGATCCAAACCAACGTTAGAAAGGGCTTTCGGTTGGTGAGCGCCTAGGCTCCAGAATTTGTTACAAAATTGTATAATCTCGACCCCAATTAAACTGGGATTTACAGGAAAACGATGACGATGATGATGTATTGATATTAAAAAGCAAGAAATTTAAACAAATATTTTCTTCGATTACCTACCATCATAGTAAGTCGTCTCTTAAAAACGTATACAGTTGTCCGCAGCAAATTCTAATTCTTTAATATTTGTTCAAACCACGCGTCAAAAAACAAAGATTTTGAAGCATTCAACCTCAAAACAGTAGTTGTAACTAACGTAATGTTTTGTAGAAAGTGTTTTACAATCCTCTGGAAAATATGGAACCGTCTGGCTAAATTCGATAAAATCGGTAAAAGTGAATTCAGGGAACCGGATGGATTCTACAATAGACGCTAACTGGAAGTCATGTAAAGCATTTACGACAACTTCCGGTTTCTCATTTGCAATAAAACCCGGCAGAACTTAGTCTCGATTCTTGAGGTTTAGCACTCGCCTGCAAGTGCCATTTTCAATCGTTTGAAATCTTTTTACAAGTGCATCTATAATGCAGCAGAGGCTTTTAAAGTGGTGTTAAAATAATGATTTAGATTCGCATTGTAGGCGAGGAGGTCAATGCACTCTATAGCACCAATACACTTTGGTTAAATCTTCGTTGGGACTTTCTGTGAAGAGATAAAATTTTGTTAACGACATTTTGACAGTACAATAGATTCATTAACGACATTAGGCTGCATTTAGGCACTCGTAAATTAAAGGAAGTGACAAAATGACATTTAAAATTCAAATATACCAATAATCTTGTTTGAAATACTATTCTCAGTAATTTTAATACTTATAGATAGTTTGCAATAATATTTTCAATATTAGTTTCAACTGCGAGAAAAATGTTTAAAGAAAGTCTTCATTTCATAGATTGCATGGTTAAAGTATTTCGAACTATTTTCATCAGAGTTGTTAAGTCTTCTGATTTTACAGATACTGTACCTGAATAATTTAATTCTAATTCTATTCGGATTATTTGAGAGTTCGCGTCCGTTTCTTGTGAGTTTCAGATCCATTGGACTTTGATTAAATAATGAAATCTGTTCTGCTGCAAAACTAATTTACGGCACCAGAAGATTCTAAATAAATACTTCTACTCCATGCAGTATTAATTCAGTTATTTAGCGAAACAAATCAAATGAAGTGTTGATGAATTTCACAGCCCTGTTAAGCCGTTATTCAATATTGATGAATTTCAAAGACCGGTTAAGTTGTGGTAGGCGTTAACATACAAATAGACAAATTAGAATAGGTGTCAACCTTTTATATAATTCTACTACAGTGAATATAAATCAGACAAATAATTATATCGGTGCATAAGAACGAATTTTTAAGAGAGAAAGAGAGACAGAGCGAGAGAGAGAGAGAGAGTTTATTTTATTTCAGAATCATCAAACTACAATGTTGCAAACAGATTAATGCAGTCCAGAGTTATATACATTTTATACATGTATATACATGCATATATATATATATATATATATATATATATATATATATATACAATATTATATATATATATATATATATATATAATATCTTTATTTCGCCACTTGGGCAAACAACACACATTTATTGCACAGTGAAACAAAATCAAAATCAAAGAAACAAAAGAAACAAAATGCAAATACACCGTGAAAATTTCTATAGCTCTTGAGCATCAGTTTAGTGAGAACACTCACAGAAATCAGTAACTCTACTCCTAAACTTGTTATAAAACTTTGGACTGATTATCTGGATTTTGGAATTTGCACCGTTTTTGAACCTTCTTTATGCTCGCCGGCTTGATTTTGTCTCAATAGTGTTCGATGTTGTCATTGATGACTGTAGCACTCCAATTGTTGTTATGTTGTGTTATGTTAAAAGTATTTGATTTAGTAGAATTCAACTTTGAACTTGTTTATATGCTGTTTAATACGTTTTAGTCTAGCGGGCCACCAGGTTATCGACGCGAGCCCTTAGTGGTCCGCGCACCACGGGTTGAGAACCTGTGAAACTTCTATTCGTTACTTCAGAGATTTATTCTTGAAATGGTCGTCTCCATGTGAATGCGGATCTTCAGCGTCCATATGTATCCGCACAGAGAAGAAATGACTAATCCGTCAGAAATCAAATCAAGAAGCTTCGACTCTCAAACACTACGTGATTGGGGACGTCCCTGGCATCATGCTTGTATGAGGAAACGGAAGTTAAACCTTTATTATTATTAATATCTTTCTCAACAACGGCTGAAAGAATCAGGCGGAGAAAAACACTTAGAGAAGACGCAGGAATGACTCTAGTCTATCAGTTTAAAGAAAACAACAGAAAATAACGTGAGTGCTGCTGATGTTGAGTTGGATGATATTTTGTTAATGAAATAATCAGTAGAGAAGAATTTTAATGCATATTTCAACTAAAAGAAATCAAAATTCAGTTTCTATAAAACAATTGAGTGCCATGTTTGTTCAACTTTGCCAGTTATTTGCTTTTATTCAAAATCTGCAGTTAATATCTTTCTAACTCCCGCTCTCGTGTGTTTACTAAGTGGTAGGTTTAAGTTTCCTATTATAACAAACAATAGATGACTTTCACAGCTGTTAGCCGCGCCCACTTTTAGACACCTGCCGGCATTGGCATCCATATTGAATTACATTTGTTGATTTTTAGCATTACGTATGTATAGACATATATGCATATAAAAATAAAATTTCTATGTACGTATATTGCAATTTGTAAAAATGCCCACGATTTATTAGTAATATACACAGACAGTGTACCTGTGTGCCTCATGAAGTTATATGAACTTACGTATGAAATATATGAGCTCCGATCTTACCGGTACGCCGTACTTTGTAGATTCGTTATGTAGCTGGATTCTGTAGTTGAAGACTTAACTTAAATTAATTATACTCGTTCAGTAAGTCTTGAGGACCTGCAACACTAGTCTAGTCGTAGTTTAATGCTTTAATACACAAAAGAATGTAAAGGATTCAAATACAAACCTTAAGTCTTAAACTATAGGCTAGTGCAAAAGGCCAAAACTTTCAATATTTCTTTTGTGTACAGATCTATGTATATTCCAATAATTTGACTCTGTTTTGAGAAATTTGACCTTAATCTGCATTACGGAAATGGCAGAAATGGCAGAAGTTTTGCAATTACTAATTCAATCAAACCATTAAAGCTTGCCAACAATAGGCCTATCTTATATTTCGATTGCTAATTAAATACATAAGTACAAAATAAAACAGAAACACGTACATCGTGCGGACAGATTTTTGTTCCATTTTCCTTAATTCCACTCATAGAGTCCAAATTTCTGCCATTTCTGCTAAGTAGCCTGTCCCATGCACTAATTGGCAGAAATGGCAGAAATGCTGAAATTACGTGTAACAAAGATTTCAAGAACCATCGTATCCATTACCAGTTCATTAACCTGTAAGAAAGAGCCCATGTCCATATGCCAGACACAATTTTACACCAAATTAAGATGAAAAACTACTTAAAGATACATATATAGCCGTGTATCATATAGAGTTTTCTGCGGCTTTGTAATGTAAACAAAAAATGACGTGTTCATGAAACCTCTCTATTAATCCCTTTTCTGGCTCAATAATAGCACTTTACTGATAAAGAAACTGATCTTATCACGCGCGATCTTATTAAGCGTGGCAGTGATCGCGATGTTATCATATTTGATCACATCGAAAAATTCTTATAATTTGACAAATGGAAATATTTAACAAATGCAATTATTATGCTACAACCTCTCTGTGAAAACCACCGAATGCAATAATAATAATTATAAAGGTTTAACGTCCGTTTCCTCATACAAGGATGATGTCAGAGGCGTCAATTATATAATCTGTCCTTCGCAGCCTGTTGCTGTGATATCTGAAGGACAGCTGGGCAGTATCATCTAAATTAGTACCCGTGTTGCTGATTTAACCATCGATTGTGCTTTCTAATCTTATAGCAAATATTTTTTAAGGTTAGCTTAGATTTTACGTAGCTAATTGTACGGAATTAAAAGATTTAAATAGTTCGAAGTTGAAAAAAACTCAGATATTTGTCTGGAAGTCTTTTTGATGGGGATTAAAATGCAATAATGCATTAAGTACTTAGGCGTGGATTAGTAGGAGTCACTGAGTCTAGAAGTTAATTTAAAATGATTGCCTTTCTCTCTCTCTCTCTTTCTCTCTCTCTCTCTCTCTCTCTCTATATATATATATATATATATATATATATATATATATATATATATATATACATGTATATATATATATATATATATATATATATATATATATATCTCACTCACTCTCTCTCCCTCTCAATGAAAGTGTACAGCTTGTGAATAGGTTCTGCAGCACTTGCATTAATAATAATAATAATAATAATAATGATAATAATAAAATTAAAATAAAATAACAAAATAATAATAAAAGTAATAATAATACTAATCAAGTTCTTGTTGCATTGTTGTATGTGTAAGATTCATGTATGGGCTATTACTCCTGAAATAAAACAATAAATATAAATAAAATTAAATAAATAATAATAATAATAATAATAATAATAGCAATATTTAGATCGCTACTGTCGTCCATGAAAACATCGAGCACTATTGCGACAAATCTAAGCCAGTGAGCAAAAAAGGCCAAAAACGGTTCAAATTCCAAAATCCGAAAAGGAGGTTTTCATTAATTATCAATGTCTCTAATTACAATAATCTAGCATATCCAATTTCAATATCTCTTCCACTTTCTAGTATTTCTTCGGGGAATCTATTATTTTATGTAAAGTAGTCATGAAGACCCATGTCGGTAATGACTCATGACTCTTCTGTAGAACACGTTGTTGCAAAATGAATGGTCAGGAATTTGATGTTGTTGTTGCTGCCTGCAGATGATAGCGGTACATTGGCTGAAGCCATTGGAGATGTCGGTAAGATACTCAATCGCGGATCAGTATGTTCGGGGTTAAAATACTGGGCTCTCCCGTCACTGATATCGCTTTCGAGTGAGGAAACTGACGTTAACATTAGCTTCTTTTACAGCTGACAAGTGTGCCTGCCGCAATGCGTATAACAAGTAAACTACAGTACAGATAGGTCAAACGACCAACAGCACTTACCTATAGTGTTGAGTGAAGGTCTAAATGTCAAATCTATTATCTAAACGTCCAGCAGACATTTCATCTAATTGAAATAATTCATTTTGGTTAGAGAGCGAACGTTTTAACTTTTATTATAGCGTAACTTAAATTACGTTGCCACTCTACTAAACTACTATATTATATCTCCCTCTCTCTCTCTCTCTCTCTCTCTCTCTCTTTCTCTCGCTTTCTCTCTCTCGTCTTTCACTCTGAACTGACCAGATGTAGGTCCATGGCACAGAATTCCGCCAATTCCCTCTATCTTCCTTTTTCATTGTAAACTCTTATCTTATAAGCTATCAAATAATCTAACATCCTTTGTCTTGATCTACCTTTATTTTTCATTCCTTTCTGTTAAATTCTTCATGTTCTTTAATTTTAGAGAACAAAAAGAAAGACGTAATTTGAAAATTTGCAAGACTTTGAAATTATAAAGTTTCTAAATTCTTTGTCACGATTCCTACGGCACTGGGTTATTAGAAAACAATATCTTGTAAATTTCTATCAGGATTTCTTTGTTACAAAGAATTCTTTAGAGAAAGTAAAAAATGTATCTTGTTGAAAATATGTAAAATCAGCCTAATTATTAAAAATTGTACACGAAAAGTCCAATATCAATGAGAAATTAGTTCAGTTAAAAAATGCACAAGAAAAGATAAATGTACGTGTACTGTATGTGCGCAAATTTTACATAATTTTATAATATGCTGTATAGGTCTATACATGTATATCGGAAGATTGACTTTTGACATTTGGAACTAGCGCGAGATAAGAGAACTATATTTGCGTGGGCCATTTAGTGAGTTAAAATTAAAATTTGAGAATTTTATGTATATTTAGTTTATTATTATTCGATTGGTTTTTATGAAGCAGTCCCGAAGATTTGTTTAGGCCATGAAACTATCGTGTTAGTATTTCTGTTAATAATAATAATATTAGGAAACTGGAGGCGTTGGAAATGTGGATTTGGAGAAGAATGGAGAGGATTAGCTGGACTCAAAAGGTTACAAATGAGGAAGTCCTGGAGAGAGTTGGCACAGATAGACAGTTGATAAATGTATTAAGAAATAGGAAGAAGAGATGGATAGGACACATTCTAAGGGGGGAAGGTCTATTAAAAGGGGTCATAGAAGGTAGAATGGAAGGAAAAAGAGGCAGGGGCAGGCCGAGATTAGGTATGTTAGATGATTTGAAGACCCACTCATATGTGGCAATGAAGAGGAAGGCGGAAGACAGAGAAGAGTGGAAGCGTTATATACCATGGACCTGCCAGTAGGCAGTGCACTAAGAGAATAATAATAAGGACAACGATGACGATGATGACGATAATAATGAAGATGATGATGATGAAGACGATTATGATGATGATAATGATGATGACGATGATGATGATGATGATAATGATGATGATGATGATGAGGATGATGATAATGATGATGGCGATGATGATGATGATGATGATAGTGATGATGATGATGATGATGACGATGATGACGATGATAATGATGATGGTGATGATGATGATAATGATGATGATGATGACGATGACGATGATAATGATGATGATGATGATGGTGGTGGTGGTGATGTTGACGATTACTATACTATTGCCTACGTACGGCTCACATCGAAGCTAGCGCAAAGCCTCGTCAAATCTTCCACGAATCGAAAATTTCTATGATATGCAAACAATTTGTAAACAATATTTGATGATTGATGAAGAATTTGAACCGGTGTACTTTCGTTCACTGACTTTAGAGCTGCAAGTTTACTATAAGTTAGCCTATATAAGCTTACCGGTGACCAAGTCATCCGTTAATTTAACCACTCAAATATTGGGAAAAACATGAAAGCTCTTTTGCCGGGTGTAAAATTTAAAACAAGCATTACAGTGAATGATCATCTATGATGATAACAGGCACTTTTAATCATGTTAATGTAGTATGTTAATGTTTGATAGTGTATATCATGCAAAGACATCTCTATACTTTGCAACAATTGCATATAAATACAGCAAAAGCAAGCAGTATAGTCTAATCAATACAAATAACCAGCATCACAAACCCAAAACACTGGCATACATTATTCCAGCTTAGATACAAAAATCTGATAGATATTTTAAAAAGATTTGGTACCGCATGCTTAAATTGTTAGACTGCTTATTTATCCATTTTACCGCTCCGGTGACAGTTCGAAATTTTACTCCCTGATCAGCTCAACTGAGAATTGATCCCGGAACCTCTGAATATTTCACTGTGTACTGCAGTAGAGACTAGAATGTCTCAATAGCATAGGGGTAACATCATGAAGCTTTAAATGACAGATCCTGAGGTGAATGGAACCCTCGTGGGTTCGAATCCCAGCCGCGCTGATCTAAGAGTAAAATCCCTGACATTCACTGGACTGGTAGGGAAAATAGACTAAATTGCGTAACGGTTAAAACATATGGTATTAAAAGTGATAGATGTCGACATAGTTGATCATTTCACTGTAATGCGTGCTTACTTTTAAGGTAAAGGCAAGCAATTGTAATTTCGTGACACTACGTACCCATTTAACGTAATCTATTGACAACCCTCTACACAGTTGATTTAATTCTCACGTCCTTCTCTTGTGATTTTCTGTAATGTTAAAAGTTAAAACATTACACTATTAAATATATTAGGCTTTATTGCTTGATAGATGCTCTAAATCTGGTAGCAATTGCTACCAGACCACTTGGTAACAATTTATACCATTGGGTGTGTTAGTGGACCATTTGTCCACAAACTTCACTTGTGCTAGGTCCACTAATAATATCTATCACTTTGTGGTGTTAGATCCACTAACAGTCTAACAACACCCCATCATTTTGTTGTGTTACATAGCCTGCACTCTTTAATCATTTTATTCTATGAAGGACTAATGTTCCAGGTACTTCTGCTAAATAATTAAACTCCAGTTTCACCGGTAAAACGCTCAACAATATTTCTCGGATTGAAGTTTCCATTTGAAGCTGATTACGAATTGAAATGAAAGTAAATTGGAAAAGAGCTGATTCATCATCAGATAACAGATTGATCACGCCTGAATATCAAATAAAGGTTTCAGTTTAAAGCTTTCATTCCTTGGATGCTTTATGTAACTCGCATCATACTTCTGTGATGCGTGCTCTAAAATCATAATGCGCAATTTAGCTTATGCAATACTGATTGATTGTTTGATTGATTAGTAGATATTGCTTGATCAAATGCGTAACATATTTCAATGAATGACTTATTTCGTGATTCATTGATTAGTCGTGAGATTGATAGATCAAGTGATTGATTGGTCAAGTGATTGATCGAGTGGTTTATTGATTGGTGGTGAAATTGATCGAGTGATTGATTGATCTAGTGATTGATCTAGTGATTGATTGATCGAGTGATTATTGGTTATGTGATTTATTGATGGAATGATTGATTGATTGAATGATTGATTGATCGAATGATTGATTGATCGAGTGATTGATTGATCGGTAGATTGAGTGAATTTGTATCCAGTTTTATTTTTAATGTCATATAAGAAGCAAAGCACTTGAGAAGTATCCTAACACTAGACTGTTAAACGTTCAGTATACTGCATTCAGTCAAATAAATCACCCAGATGAAATTAAAACCAAATCGCAGGTCCTTTACAACTAACATATTCCAATTAGATATCAATTTTATACATATACTTACCTTTGTTTAAGTTAAGTTATATCTCATTCAGCAATCAATGTATTGTAAGTCACTCTCAAACAAACAAACGGTTTGCGTAGAGAAAAACTTTAAAACAATGTTTCGTAAATAATATACTAGACAATTAGGCCAAACTTTGAGCAGAACTTCAAATGTGGCGACATTCTCCACTTAGCGTATAAAACTGTTTACAAACTAATTCACAGACCTCGTCAGTATTTGCTGATGTTTTCTGTCTGCATTCTTCTTTAATTTGTAAAATTATATAACTGTGCTTACAAATATCTCTTCTCTTTCTCTTTTCTCATCTCTTCCTTCTCTTCTCTTTCTCACTCTCTCCCTCTCCCTTTAGTGTTCTACCAACTGGCTGGTTCAAGGTACAGGTTCAATTAAGGTACACATTCCTACTCTCATGCTGCTTTTCTCGCTCCATGCATAAAGAGCATTCCATCGATCAACAATCGATGGAATGCTCTTTATGGAGCGTGGATAATCTGCTAATAGAACCTCATTGCCACAAATCGTTCAGGAAAATAGAACACTTCCCAACTAACAATTAACAAAAGCACCAAATGTAGAAATGAGCACTCCGCGAAGCACTAAAAGAAGAAATGAGCACACCACCAAGCACTAAATTTAGTAACCACAAAGCAATGTTCAGTGGCCTAACGTTTATTTATTCACGGCATGTATTTCTTCAACTACTTGACTTGAACGCACTATTTAACTTTAAGT
This sequence comes from Enchytraeus crypticus, assembly GCA_905160935.1. Classification (NCBI taxonomy): domain Eukaryota; kingdom Metazoa; phylum Annelida; class Clitellata; order Enchytraeida; family Enchytraeidae; genus Enchytraeus; species Enchytraeus crypticus. The sequence continues at coordinate 45,940 of CAJHZI010000567.1, forward strand.
GACTGTTAACTGTTTGTAATATTTGTATTATTAGAGTTTATCCTCAAAGAAAGAAACTGGAGTCTGAGGTGGTTTTCAATTGCCTTACTCAGTTCCAGCAAGTCACCGCTTAACACGCGCAGTTAGCAGTTGATCTATTCCGCAGCAGTCCAGAAAACCACACAAAATTATCATCTTTAATTGTACGCCTTCAATTAATTATTATAAATGCAACATTTACAGTACATTATTTTACAAATCAAATGTCACTCAATCTTGTCTAAATATCGTCTAAATACCGTTCAACAGAACTCCGTCATTTAGCTAAAAGAACCAAGTCCTCATGCCAAATTCTAAACAGTTAAAAGTTTTCTGGTAAGTATCTAACATAAAGTTCAATGGTTTGAATTTTTAAGTACACAAACGAATAGGGCCTACTTTTCGATAAATAACTATGATAAATATTGTGAAATCGAAGACATCACAATATAGTTATTAATTATCATCACAGAGTTATTATCTTTAAGAGAATTCTAATATCTACATCAGATCACCAGGTGTATCAATGCCACTTACTAACACTACGGAGTTAAACCCCCCTCCACCACTTCCCCATATAACTCCTCTGCCACACTTCGTCTTCAAGCAATTCCTAACTAATGATCTAACTATTACATAAACATAATTGTTCACGACACATTTAACAGCTTCTCTTGCAGGCCATATGTGATAAACTCTTCATTTATACGAGCATACACTAATCCTCTGTTCCCGCTCCAAATGTATCGAGTCAAACTTCTTTATCTCACGGTAGAAACATCTAAATTCCATCTCTGGAAATATAATCTTACAAGATATATAAGAGTACTGTTTCCCATTCAATTTTTCTCTCTGTTTACAGCGCATTAAAACATTTTAAACAATTAAATACTTAACACGGTATATTATTGCATACTAAATTTCCCCCATACATAGGCCTATGCAACTTAACCCCTGATATAAACAATAGTATTCTCGAGCCATTCTACTTAAATTTCTTTGCTACTCTCCTCCACTCTATTTCCCTCTCTCTCTGTATATGTTTCTCTCTTTTAACTATGTCGATATCAATCACTTTTTAATACCACATGTTTAAACCGTTAGGCAATTTGAGCATTTTCCATATAACCAGTCAGAATGTCCGAGATTTTACTCTCAGATCAGCGCGGCAGGACTGGGAGTAAAATCTCGGACATTCATTGGACTGGTTATATGGAAAATGGTCTAAATTGCCTAACGGTTTAAACATGTGGTATTAAAAAGTGATATCAACATATTTGATTATTAACTATAATGCGTGTTTACTTTACTTTTTTCTCTCCTTCCTTTACTCTATTTCTCTAGCTGTATCTCTCTCTCTGTCTCTCTATTTCTCTCTCTGTCTCTGCTGCTCTCTCTCCTCCGCTCCCTTCCTCGCCCACTCCTCCAGCTGAGCCTTTCCCCTCATGTCCAGACTGTCGCCAGAGTCTCTGAGGTGCCTTCCCCACATGATCATCAGCACGCAGCCTAACAGCGTCCCCAGCCCCATCAGCAGGTTCACTCTGATACGAAACAAGTCACGAGCCTTCCTCATCTTAGTCGAGCTGAAACATCGCAAAAAGAGAATAAACGTTACAACTTTAAAACTGATTCAATAAATGATGGCTTTAGCGTAACGTCAAATAAAGATAAGATTGGGAACAAATGTACTGTAATAATAATCATAATAATAACAATAATAATAATAATAAAGGTTTCATGTCTGTTTCCTCATCCAAGGATGATATCAGGGACGTCCCAACAGCACATGTCACTACAGATCAATTCACCCAGACCAATCTGTAAAAGAAATGCGCTGAGGAGAAGTAAGATCCTAAAAGAAAGTCAGTCTGGTGATCAGAAATGGTCAGAGCAGACTGATTATGTCTACGATGGGAAAAGGTAGGCCCATCTAACATGTGTTTACAGTAGGTACGATAGTATATAATATGGTAGATAGAGTCTGTCTAAAAATGATTCCATAAAAGATCGCATCCTGAATAAATTTAAATGAAAATCTACCGCTAGTGTTACAATTTATATAAGAACGACTAGTACTGGTTTTAATTTAGTAGTATTTTTCTGGATAAAATAGCTAAGAAATTATGTATAGCATGCTTCTCTAATTTATTTGCCATATCTAGTGTTGTAGCAAAATATTTGAATTAGCTACAAAATTAATTTTACGTCGTACCAAAAAATTACAGTTCTTTTACAAACATAAGCCGTTAATTCCAAATTTTAATAGATATTCTTTACGATTTAAATATTAGTAGATTTTTATTTCCAGGAACGGGACGGAGTAGAGAAAACAATTTCTCCAGATCACAGTCTAGAACTAAGAATCTAGGACTAAGACTAAAAGCTCAGTTTTGACACATACAAATCCACAATGAGAGCTGTAACCTCTTCTTGGTAATACTTTTCTATAGAATATCTTAAGAGTGTAGCAGTAACGTCATGAAGTTTTAAGTGACAGACCCTGAGGTGAATCGAACCCTCGTGGGTTCGAATCCCAGCCGCGCTGATCTGAGAGTAAATCTCGGACATTCACTGGACTGGTTTCACGGAAAATGGTTTAAATTGTGTAACGGTTTAAACATGTGGCATTAAAAGTGATAGATATCAACATAGTTGATGATTTCACTTTAGTGCGGGTTTACTTTTACTTCTTACTTTTACTCAATATCTAAATTGCAACACCATTTCTCACTAAATATTTGATTTAATTAATATTAGACTTCAAATCCAATTCAGTATTTAATAAAATCATACCTGACTCTCTCAGGGACCTCTCCTATGCTCTTGTAGATTTTACCCCAAACGAGAACTTTCTTTTGAAAATCTGTTGGCTTAATCATCTCCCCAAGAACTGAAATAAATATATCACAAAAATACCTTTTTTTGTACCTCATAAAGCCTATTAACAATAAGCAAATTAAATAAGACAACAAATTGGCATATAAAATGGTCATATTAATTTTTCAATTACCATTTTATATAAAGCATAAATTTCAAGCCTACAGCTACAAATTATCAATGTAAATGTGTGCTTAATAATAACAATAATAATAATGATAATGATTATGATAATAATAATAATAATAATAATAATAATAATAATAATAATAATAATCAATCCTCTTCTCTGGGAGGTCCGTGCTGGCTGCGTTTGTTTACCTTTCACGCACTTAACATGCTTTTACGCGATTTTTATTATTCATTAGCCAACCCCAGCCCTCGTCATTCTGCCAGCAGAAGGATCGAGCTTCAGTAATTCATGCGCTCGCCAAGAGTTTTTCGCTTTTTCTGCCACTTCGTCAAAATTTGGAGTCAGTTATGAGCTACAGGTGTGAATCTGTTTACAAGATTTCCCAAGGCTATAAATAGACTCGATATTCACGGTGCTGTTTATTACTTCATGCTTGAAAGCCGCCTCGCAAGGTACATGGTCTCTGTCTCAGGATGCTAACAAGAGAAATGGTACTTGCAGTGTGTGCTTAGAAGTGTTTCAGTTGCACATTAGAGACGGGTCTGTTCACCTACATGGCCCCCGTGACAACCGGTGCCTAGGGTCTCACAAGCCCCCAATTGAAGCTCAGGCGAATTCTCATCACAACGCTCCTCTAGCGATGTAAGGGATGAGGACCACCATCCACCCGTATTCCCATCAAACAGCATCCCCCCGATACGCCATTCTTCTGATGCAGCCACACTATTTGCTCATCCCAACCTTACCAGTGGTACTATCAAGCATATTCCTAAATCTATTGGAGCCACTTGCGCCACCTACTTGATAAATATACTTGATAGAATCTCTAAGTGCGTGGACGACTTAGAAGCATGGAAATCTCTTCTTGCCATTGGCGAAGACATATTGCTAGCACCTAAAAGAACAGGGAAAAGCCACAATATGGCGTCCTTGATTCGCAAAAGAGTGTCCGGGGTGGACGTTCCTGTTTCAGATGACGAAAGAGCGAAGTTTCGCAAATCTTCCAGGCCGCGTACTCCTGAGGAATCCCTCCTATCCATAGTGACCTCAAAGATCGAAGACGGAAATTTAAGAGCAGCCGTGCGAATCCTGTGCTCAGAAGAGTCGCTGGCCCCGAATAATGATGAAACATACAGAGAGCTGAGTCTGAAACATCCATCAGCGGACAGTACACCCCAAAGTCTTCTTAGCTCAGCCTCTCCCCAAGCGAATACGCTCCAAGTCACTGAAGCAGAGGTAATGAAAGCCATGAAAAGTTTCCCTGCCAGTTCTTCTGGGGGCCCGGATGGTCTGAGGCCACAGCACATCCTGCAGCTGGTGACGTGCCCCATAATTGGCAGGGAGACTCTAACAGCCATTACTGGTTTTGTTAATCTCCTTTTGCTGGATAAATGTCATCAGGAAGTCAAGCCGTTTCTTTTTGGAGCCAACCTGATTGCTCTGAAGAAAAAGACAGGCGGGCTTAGACCGATTGCTGTGGGCTACTCTTGGCGCAGGATCGCTGCCAAATGTGCTAATTCCTTCGCCCTAGACAGGCTCTCAAACTCTCTTCAACCTATCCAGGTAGGTGTGGGTGTCAAAGGAGGTTGTGAAGCCGCCGTGCATGCCACCCGACGATTCATTAGCAGCATGCCAGACGATTGGGTAGTGGCTAAACGGGACTTTTGCAACGCTTTCAACTCCATGAAAAGGGTTACCATGTTAGAAGCTGTAGACTCTTCACTACCTGAGCTGGGGCCTTTCTGCCGTCTGTCCTATGAAGACCCAAGTGTTCTACGTTTCGGTCAACGGGTGATCATGTCTAGCGAGGGGGTACAACAGGGTGACTCTTTGGGCCCTTTCCTGCTCAGTTTGACAATACACCCGTTGCTCCAGTCGCTTTCTTCTTCTCTGAAAATAAGATACTTAGACGACATAACTGTGGGCGGGGTTGATTCTACTGTGGTGGATGATATCTCAAGGCTGATGGTTGCGGGAAAGGCTTTGGGGCTAAGCCTGAATATAAATAAATGTGAACTCATTACCACTCGATCCAACAGTAACTTTCCGGCCATCAATTCATTCATTCGTGTAAAGCCTGTTGAAGCCAGTCTACTTGGAGCTCCATTGCAGACCGGTCAAGCTATGAATTTGGCTCTTAATACTCAGTGCTCTAAACTAGAGAGAGCTGCGAGCCGGTTGAAGCTCATCTCTAACGATATTGCGGAGCTGTGTAGGTTCTTCAAAACTCATATACATATTGCGTGCCTCTCCATGTGCGGGTCATCCAGCATTGCCGACTTATGATTCCATCATGCGAAAGTCGCTCAGCATCGTTAATATTAATGTTAACGAAGCTCAATGGATTCAGGCTAGCCTGCCAATATGCTACGGAGGATTGGGTATACGCTCTGTCTCGTCGCTGGCACCTTCTGCCTTTTTGGCTTCAGCCGCGGGGACTGGCGTTCTACAGGATTCAATCCTTTCCGGATTCTTTCAAATTCCCGACTTGGAGATATCCAGGATTCAGGGCATTTGGACTGCTCTGTCCACATCCGAACCTCCAATCGGTATGACGGCTAATAGCATGAAGGCTTGGGACTCAAAGGTCACTACTGCTTTGCACACGGAACTCCTTGCGAAGCCACTTTTGCCACAAGAAAAGGCGCGGCTGCTCGCAGTGTCGGCCCCCCATAGTGGAGACTGGATCAAGGCTTTACCAATCTCATCATGCGGCCTCCGTCTGGGCGACGAAGCAGTCAGAGTCGCGGCCGGTCTTCGTCTGGGCACTACCTTATGTGAGCCACACAACTGCATTTGTGGTGTCTCAGTCAATGCGTTAGGCATTCACGGCCTGTCGTGCAAGCGTAGTGCCGGCAGAATCAGCAGACATCAGTTCATAAACGACTTGATCTGGCGCGCCCTGAGTCGAGCGAATATCCTAGCCATTAAAGCGCCCCTGGGATTGATCCACACTGATGGTAAACGTCCAGACGGTGTCTCTCAAATTCCATGGGCAAAGGGGAAGTGTGTTAGCTGGGACGTCACTGTTACGGACACTTTCTCAGTAAGCAATCTCAGCCTTTCTTACGCTGCTGCTGGTGCTGCAGCAGAGGCCGCGGCTAATAGGAAAACTCTGAAGTATGCCTAAATCTCTGGCAACTATATCTTCATGCCTATTGCCTTTGAGACCCTGGGGCCCATCAACTCTCTCGCATCAGACTTTATTGACGAAATAGGCAGGAGGACCAGCACCATTACTGGTGATAAACGCGCAAAATCTTTTCTGTGGCAGCGACTGTCTATTGCTCTACAGCGATTCAATGCAGTCTGCTTCAGTGGCACTTTGGCTAGGGTGGCTTCCCAGAGTGCAGAGGAATTATTTTAATCGCTTTTTTAAAACTTTTAATTAAATAAAGTCTCTTTTATCTTATTTTTTAGCCCAGGGCCCTTTACAGCCCAGGGCAATAAAAAAATAATAATAATAATAATAATAAAACTAGTATATTTATAAAGTGCTACTCTATGCTACATGCCACATGAAACTCAGCAGTAAAGAGTTAAAGATCTCAAGTTCAATAAGCTTACTGAATGTTTTGCTGTTAACTTCACACGACTTCATACCTGTATGAGGAAACGAACGTTAAACCTATATTATTATTATTACTAAATATATTATTATTATTTCAATTACTATTATTATTAATGTTATTATTATTATTATCTTAGAGAGAGAGAGAGGAGAGAGAGCGAGAGAGAAATATATATTAACTCTCTCTTCATGCCAAGTGGCATCTTCAAGTCACATATTCATACTCAAAGTCTGCTTTCTCGCTCCATAAGAGCAATCCTAAGATCAACAAGTTAATCCCTTCACAAAGTCTATGCCTTATCCATACCTTACGTAACCTATAGCTTGCAGAAAGTATGGATTCTGAGGTGGTTTCCCATATATATTAACTACGAATATGAACAATAAATACCCTCGAAGGCTCCATCATTGCTGGGACTTGATCCTGGGTTCTTGCACTGAAGTGGAAGACGTGATGAACCAAACGACCTTGTGCCCTTAGGAGTGATTTGTCGTCCGGCATTACTCAGAAGATTCGGAATCACAGGGATTCGTCGGACTAACCCGGCGGCAGAAGAAAGAATTGGCAGCATAATCGAAACCTAACTTTTATCAATCTAATAAATACAAATTAGACATTAAAAAAAACTGTGAGCATTACTATATTAAAGACACATGCCAATAAGAAAAAACAACATTGCATAAGAACAGTTTTTTATCAACCAGTTTCGTGAATGGTACGCAAAATGATGACTTATTATTACTCACAATATTCTGACTAATTATTAAATTATCTGAGCGTAAAATGAAATAAAAAATAATTTAAGTACAGTTTGTTAACATAGATTTTATAGAATTGTTTACAAAACAACACGACTATTTATAGAAGTAATCTCGAAGTTTTCTGGTTCTTATTATAAGTAGAAATATTCTCTGATTTCTCAGAGATTCTTAACCTATGACGTGTGATGAGCTCCGCAAATTTTGTTGAAAAAATAGTTTCATACTACATTAAAACTGTAAAACTATGAGAAAGTTTAGTAAGAAAATGTCAATATAAATTTATTTCCTTTAAAGTTGTTCTTTCAGGAAGAAACATTGGCGTAATTTTATATCGTCATCTAGTAGTTGTGTATTACTGGAAAAGAGATGTCTTTGAACATTTAAATGCACTGAATCCATCCATGCAAGTTCTCTGGCTCGCTTAATATCTCTTATAATAGTAACAAATTAACTGTTTGAATTCGTAAAATATCAAAGTGGGAAATGATGCATCGAAGAATATTATAGAAGACAATGTTGACAACTGTTACTTCTAGAAACTCGATCAAAGAATATATTAATTTCTTCAGCTAATTTGTCTGAAGCACTGAATATGAATGTAAACAATGTTACTTCACTGCTTTGAATTTTATTTTGCATTAAAATGATGGCATTTAGCGCGCTCAGTTAAGCTTCGCGCGTCAATTGAACCAAGCTCAAGTAAATAAAGCCACGTTGCACGCGGTTAGTACATTGTGGGTGACCACTTTGGAAGGCCGATAATAAACAATCTCCAGGGTGTTGGAATGTTATTCTCAAATCCGCGCCGATTGCTATTGTAGAGCCAACAAAAGGCAACGATAAGCAATAACCATGGAGAGGAAATGGGGAAATAACGAAAACTACAAAAACAGCAACTATATACATGAAAGGAAACTATGTAGTACATGTGGTATGTCATGTGTATATGGTATGTCATGTGTATACGGAATAAACAAAAAATCGCTGTCCGAAATTGCTCAACTGATCAGAATTGAATCATAGTATGTACCATTATCAAGGCGAAGCACAGAGAAGTCGGGCTCATTAATTTATGAGCTGAAAAACGTTAGTAATCGAAGCAAGTACGTTCGTCGTGAACAACGGAGTCATACTAATTATAAAACAACTTTTGTTCTAGTTAATTATTGCGTTAGTTAAAATTGTGTTAGTTAAGTTTTTGTGGGTTGTTACCTTGCGTTATGTTAACTCTTTGTGAGAAATCAGTTCTGTTGTTAGTCACATAATTGAGATAAATAAGTGTTTTGATAAAAATAAAATAGCGACATAATGGCAAGCAGTAGCGACACTTTTCAGCAGGGAGGCCCGGGGGCCCAGGGCGCTCAAGTGGGGCCAGGGGCTACTGCTAACAGCCATGGCCCCTCGCGTCGTGATCAGGTATCGACGAAATTGTAATTGTTATTTTTAATATAGAAAGATCTAGTTCAGTCTAAGAATCTTATGACTTCATAACTTCCAAGAAGAGTAATTTTTGTTTCTTTGATATTGAACCCTGCCAGGAAGATGGTCTGTTTGAAGTAACTTGAGATTTATGTAGAACTCAGTATTTGGCTAGTTTTGGAAGGGATGGCAATTGCTATCTAAGACTAGTTCAAATTATTCCTTAATAATTGTGGAATAAACTAAATAGACAGTTTACTGATTAGGCTAATATTTTAGTATTTTACAATCTGTGTATAAATCGCCGATAGTCTGAGGTTAATCAAAATTGGGCTTACTGCAGTCTAGATAAAGGGCAGCAACGGTAATTGTAAGTTAAGACATGTTGATGTTTATTTAAAAAGATGATGTTTAATTTAAAAAGTTGAAATCCTGATTGGTCTCGACATTTTAGTCAGTGACCCGATGTAACCGTTGATTGTACAATTGCTGATGATTGTGAAGATGTAAATGCACTTCTGTTATTAGTTCTAACTAAACTTCTCATAAAGAAACAGAACTAAGAAAATGACACCGTGTCCTGGATTTGGACCTATTTGGATCGATATATCATTTGCCAATTAGTCATAAAGAACTGACATTTTACGCATAGCTAATGCATCAACTGATGCCAACACCTAGTGCAACACCTGACAATCTCTCATTTCTATTCCGATTGTTGCTGCTGGTGTTTCACATATATTTCTATTTAGTTGTGTTATGAGAAGGATTTAGTAGCAGTGGGCATATAATTAATTTAAATAGCCTAATCAAGTTAAGTGATCTTCTGCTGTAATTGCTATTAATTTGGCTGTGGCCTCACTAGTCTCACTAGTTACTTTGTATATAAGTTATCACTATTTAAGTACTATGAAAGCTAGCATATTATAGTTTTATGTTCATGATAAACTTCCCTATAATCATAGTCTAGTGAACAAATGGACTGTATAGACTGTATATTTTACATTAATATTGATTATTAGTATTATTGATTAGTAATTTTAATAATTTTAATGATTAACCTTTTGAAATCAAATTTCAATTTTTATTTCAAGCAGGGTTGCACTCATTCATGACTGGGTGATAAAGTTAAATGATCTGTTTGTAATTGTTTTATGCAAGTAACTTAGAATACTTTTTTACTTTGATATTTCAGTTGTGGAAAGCTGCTCTTTTTGTATTTAAATTACTAACTGCTATCAGTTATGTAACTGATATCTCAGATCTAGTATCTAACGTATGAATATAGTGTGTTAACTATAATGTTATATTTATATAGCAATATATAATGATATATAGAATTATATGTAATAATGATTTAATGCATACCTGTAAAAACTTAATATATAGCAATATATTGAGTTTTCTTATGAAGAGTGATCTTAACATCAAGCTCTTGCTTTGTTGTGCTCTTCTTCCATGTTTTTGCCTGACTGTTTTTTTATCACCGGACCGGCACCATTTAGGATCTTTGTCTTTCTCTTCAGCACATGTTTTGCAGATTGTTTTGAGTGAATCGATTTATAGTGACATCTGATGGGGACGTCCCTGACATCATCCTTTTATGAGGAAACAGACGTTAAACCTTTATCATTATTATCATGTCTTGTTTAATCTTGTATCTCCCTTGTTTAATATTCTCTGTTTAACTGTTGCTTATCTTGCGCAGGTCATGATCGGAGATTTACCAAACGACTTTCTGCGAGTGAATGGAGAGCAGCAGCAGATCAATGCTGACCTCCAGACTGCTGCTTACCTACAAGCTCAGCAGCACAGGGGTGCAGGAAGACCCATCACATTTGCTCAGCCAGTAACTCGACTTAGCATCACAGTCGCTCAGGTTTGGACCGGCACCATTTTTGGATTCTGTTTTTTTCTGCACATTTTACTCGTTCCTATGCTGCGGAAATTTGAGAATTAATAAGTCCTGTAACTGTTGCTAGTGTCAGTAGCTACTTGATTCATCTGAGCCTTAAGATTAGTCATTATGTTAATAAGATAAAGTCAGACGTTATTCTAATCAGTTAGTGACATCAATAAGTAAGTGTTTTGCGTAGTGGTTTCAGAATTATTGGTTGAGTGAGCTCTTCACGATGCAGTTGCATATATTTTTAGAAGCTGACTAATGCAGATGAGACATTGGGCTATTGATGGCCTAGTGTGGGCGATTTATGGTCTAGTGGAAGTGATTTATTTACTAATAACAAGAATTGCTGAATTGTGTCACAGTTTACAACTCTTGGACCTATGCATGTTGTGATGTGTCCTTTGTCCATTAAACTATATGACCCTACAATGGCCTACATTGCCTATTTAGAATGAACCAAGCACTGTTTCATGTAATGTTTACTTAGAATGGTCATAAAAAAATGGTTGAGTTGATTTAGTATATTATATTTGTTATTTATGTATTCATTGTTTGATTGATTGATTTATAAAATGATTGACAGACAATAAATTTTCATTACTGAATACTTTAGACTATTTACTAGAGAATGTGTCTGATAATTAAAAATAAATATTATACTGAACTATTATAATTGATTATAAGTGTGTAGTTGCTAAGTATTATTGGGTATAAAAGTCATTACTTTGCACGACGCTACAGTTGAATGTTGTTTGTTTAAAAACAATGATAAACAAAAGAAAAATTGTAAAATGTTCCTGAAATTGACATGTTTATTGGTATTTACCCCGTAGAAACTGATGATTACATACGGTTGCAAAGCATTTTACCATTTCCTATTTCTAATAAGAAAGAAACACATTGAAAACGATTATTTTGTGCTTATGAGCTAAAACTGCTAGGATCGCCAATACAAAAACAGCATTTGTGTGTCAACAAACTGCGTCCGGCCTTCACCTTCTAGTGTCTGTTTACTTATTTCCTATTGGCTATATCGTTCAACCTTGACAAAGAATCGTCACACTTTTACGAGGAATTGATATATAAGATGAAGAATACAGCAATTGTTTTAATATATGACTATTGCAAATGGTTGATTTCTATTTCAGGCCAGACTAAATAAGAACTATGGCCTAACAAAGATGGACCCTTACTGCAGACTTAGAGTTGGGCACGCGGTGTTTGAGACGCACACAGCAAACAGCGGCGGCAAAAACCCAATCTGGAATAAAGTCATACACGCGTAAGTATTCCTCCTATTTCTTTTGGATAAAATTGTGGTTTTATTGATAAAATAAAACACTTAACAAAATAAAATTAAAACTTTGAAAAGACTAGAAAGTTGAATAGAGCAGACAGCATGATATGCATTTGTGTAGTTTCTGTTCAATTTTTCAAATCTTCTGAAATAAAGTACATACACCACTTTCAAAGTGTTGATACGAGAAATTTACAAACAGTGGTTCTCGTACTTTTAGTTGATTAAGCCATTTTGTACATTTATATAATTACTATTAAAAACAGACATCCATCACTATCACTTTTAGCAATACATTTTAAGTATATCTTGCAGCGTGAAGTAAAATAGCGGTGTTTTTTGTGTTTAGACCTCTACCCGCTGGAGTTGATTCGGTATTCATAGAGATATTTGACGAGGTATGTTGAGCTCATTGTTTAACTCTAGACATCTGGATAAACCGCTCTATAGAGCTATTGATGATATCACAGATTGTTGAACTGTTCGTTTGTTGATTCACCATTAGTATTCATCTGGATGGCTGGAGCTAATGTCGATGTCGGTAAGATATTCGACCGTGGATCAGTATGTGTGGGGTTAAATCCTGATCTTGCCCGTCACTGACATCGCTTTCGAGTAAGGAAACTGATATTAACATTAGCTTTTTTTAGCTTTTTCTATCCATGTTTTGTGGCTGGAGCTTCCAATAATGGGAAATTAAATAATCAACTGGATAAGATGCAGTTGTTGTGGGAACATTTCAGGCCAGGCATTCTACAGGCTGGGGCATAAAAAATAATCCCCTGGCGAAATCTTCATAACTTTAACAAAACTCATAATATTTTCTCAAAACTTTCGCAGCTTCTAGGCGAGGGATTTCTGCATATAGCCTGAAAATTTGGTGACAATCTGTTCAGTAGTAACAAAATTGCAGCGTTTCTACGAAAAAGGCGCTAAAATCCATTTTAAAAAAGCTTATTTTAATAAAAGTCATAATAGCTTCGACAAAACTCAAAATATTTTTACAAAATTTTCAGAGCTTCTAGTGGAGGACTACCGGCATATAGCTTGAAAATTTGGTGAAAGTGTATTTAGTAGTAACAAACATACAGGGTTTTTACGAAAAAGTGCTAAAATCAATTTTAACAAGGCTTATTTAAACACAAATACCGAAAAGATTCTTCCAAATTTTGGAAAATTTTATTACACGAACGAATTTTAAACATCTTTTATTAGATCAGCTAAAAAGGTAGTGTAGGCTTATACTCCACCATATAAGTAAAAGACCTGTTTCAGGGCCATTATTTTCTTAAAAAGGAACTACCTACATTTCAAAAAGGCCTTGTTGAAGTTGATTTTAGAACTTTTTCGTAGAAACGCTGTAATTTCGTTACTACTGAACATATTTTCACCCAATTTCCAGGATATATGCAGAAATTCCTCCTCTAGAAGCTCTGAAAATTTACTAAATATATTGTGAGTTTTGTTGAAATTATTGAGATTTCGCTAGGGGATTATTTTTTTTGCCCCAGTCTGTATATGTATAAACTTTATTTTCATAAAAGTCTGTTGAATGTCTGTACTCTCTCTTCCTCTCTCTCTATCTCTCTCTCTCGACGACGTTGTAACCGAATGCCAGGAAATACATAGTAATAAAATTCTCCTTCCTCATTTTCAACGGAAAGCGAATAAATGTGGCAGTAAAAAATAAAATAATTGTTTAAAAGTTGCAGAAAATTATTTAAATGTTATTCTGATTATTATCATTACTAACAGAGAGCGTTTACGATGGACGACAGAGTAGCGTGGACTCATGTGGAGATTCCAGCGAGAGTCATCAGCGGTGAGACTGTGGATGAGTGGTACCCGCTCAATGGTAAGCTGGGAGATGAGAAAGAGGGAACGATTAATCTCGTCCTGTCGTTGTCGGTCAGTACTCTGTGTTCTATCGTTAACTTATTCGCTAGTTTCTCTGTAGTTTATAATACCCTTCGATGGTTTATGGTACAGTAAGATTATTCTATTTGCAATTTTTTCTGGCTGGAGCCAGTGGCGATGTTGGTAAGATATTCGACCGCGGATCAGGTATCGATAGGATTGCGAAACCGCGGAACATGTGCGGGGTTCAAGTCCTAGGCTCACCTGTCACTGACGTCACTTTCGAGTGAGGAAACGGACGTTAACATTACGTTTAACTTTTTAGCTTTTTCTCTATATTTTTAGATTATAATCTGTGCCACCAGCTCATTTACTCTTAGCCGATCTATACACTATGTCACCAGCTAATTCTTAATTTCTACTACTTTGGTCGTCTGAATACATTCGCCTATTTACTTGCGTATTTAATAATAATAATAATAATAATAAAGTTTTAATGTCCATTTCCTCTTACAAGGATGATGTATATGTATATGTAACAGAAGGTGGCGCCCACGTACGGGGGCCAGCAGATAGTATACGCGACCCCACACGGCGGCATGTTCACCACAGGACATCAGCCGCTGGTCGTCGTGCAGGGTGGAGTTGCACCGGGTTTGGTCTACCCTGCTCAGGTTCCTCAAGCTCAGCCCGCTCAGCCCCCGGTGCCTCAGGGTCCAGCCTTCACGGACGAGGACCTCGCCAAGGTCAAGGAGATGTTTCCAGACACTGACGTGGAGGTCATCCGGTCACTGATGGAAGTGAATCACGGAGACAAGGACGCTACGATCAATAATCTTCTGTCGATGGCTTCGTCGTAAGAGTGGGTGTGACAAGTGACTCTTTAGAGCGTCGTGCACTCAGTCAGTCGTTGTGGAGATATAAATGTTATAACATATTCAACACTATGTTGAGTTGTGAGACAGTTTGATTATATACTTGAAGCCTATCAAATCACTGCTTGATGAGATGTGCTGCCATAGCTCTAAAACAAAAAACCTCATCTGTATTCTCTGCACTGTACGCTTTTTGTGTTTCTTGAATAAGTGAAAGGTCCAAGATGTTGTGTAATTAATCGTCTTATATAACTGAATTAAAAATTCTCTTTATCTTCTAAGGTTTTTAAGATGTATGCTAGATAGATTCACTTTTTAGGCCTTGTAAAATGTAAATCAAAATTTCTATCCTCAATTATGGTATATATATATATATATATATATATATATATATATATACATGTATATTCTATGGTATATATTCTTCAAACATTACTTTATATATATATATATATATATATATATATATATATATATATACATATATATATATATTTTTATGGTATATATTCTTCAAACATTACTTTATATAAAATTCATCTCATCAAAACACAGGCTACCAGTAAAACTGCCTTTCTCGGTATAACATCAGAGCTAGCTCATCGTAACCTGGCTCGAATTGTCTAAACATAGCATTATACCTAATATATCTAAAGTATACCCCATAACTGGAATGCCTGGAATGAAGTGTGGAAGTATGCATTTGTGTACATACATGTATGCAATCTGTGCATAGTCTAGTTTCTTTATTATTATTATTATTATTATTATTTACGCACCAATATGGGTGCGGGCTCATTGTGCACTGTGTATTTTATATAGCGGCTGCTTTAGTTACGTATTTTCTAAAAGACGTATGTAATGTCTACGTGAGTGCATATGCATGTACGCTTGATTGTGCATGAAATAACTTTGTGTTTGAATGCACTGTGCATGTATATAATTAATTTACGTGAATTCTTGCAAAATATTAGCGATGCATATTTATCTGGAAGATGCACTTGCTTTTACTTGATTGAAACTTTTTAGTGTTTCTATTCAAAACATGTTAGAGTGAATCAAAAGGAAGAAATACTTTTGAGTAACAGATTTATTTGTAAAGCAATTTGTATTTTTAGGAACTCTATAATAGGCTATAATTTCTATTAGTTAAATTAATTTGCTCTGTTTTTATTTGATCGTTTCTTTGTTGTTTATATCCTCTAACTTCTAAATACCAGTCACATTTCCTATTTGTAATTAAGTCAAGTGAAGCTGTTGAGGGGGTTTCTTAAATTCAGCAATCGTTGGTACTGTTTTTATTCTTAACTGGATTATGAATGACCTAATACAACAATTAAATGTGTAATTCTGTGGGACTATTATGACATTCGATGTGTTTGCATGGTATCATAACCTGTCAGTGAATTAGATCACTGTGTGACTCTAATCTTGCACGTTAATTTTTCTCATGCAAATTAATCTTCCCAAATTATGTGTGTTCCATAAATCTCTGCTCTTATTTCGTGGCATATTGAGTACATTTTTTCAATTTATTTGCAGATGGAGCAAGTCATTGTAAATATTGCCAAACTGTAAAATTTCGTCGTAGTATGTTAAATGTCCAATTGACAAATGTGAACTACAGCAAGCCAGTTGCTTTAGGGAAGAATCCCTTTGGTCTTGAAATTGTCAAGAACAGTTACATTTCATAACAACAATTAGAGTGCTGCTGTCGTCCATGACAACATCGAGCACTATTGAGATAAATCCAAGCCGGTAAGCAAAGAGAAGGTCAAAAACGGCACAAAATC
>CAJHZI010000568.1:0-80000 GCA_905160935.1 Enchytraeus crypticus
GGGGGTGGGGGGGGGGGGGGGGGGGGGGGGGAAAAGCCCCCTGGGCCCCCTCTAGATTCTCCGCTGAATGCAGTATACCATAGATGAAAAACCATTTTTACGCTTTTTAAACCTGTTAAAAAACGCGTTTTTTTATGTTCTTTATTTTTTATAAAATAAAAAACGTAAACAAATTAAGATTTACATTTTCTTGTATTGATAATTATGAACGACTGACAGTGTGGCTGTATGTGACCAGAAAGTATTTGTTTATATTTGTATGGAGTCCATGGACATACTTTAAAACTTTAGAACTTTAGATGAAGTCTAGTTGTAATAAAATTGTTTAGTGTTATGGAATGAAGGCATGGTAATATATATGTATATGCAAGCTACGTGTACGCTACTAACGTTGTTTTCAACGTTTTTACGTTTTTGGAAAAAAACATGTTTTTTAACGTTTTTTATTTTTGGTAAGAACGTTTTTTTCATCTATGCAGTATACTGTATAACTTCTATTTATAATAATCTCGTTTTGCATATTAGAGTCTTCGGACCTTTGTGTCCTTTTCATTTATGTGAATTGCTGTATTTTGTGAGACTTTTCTAGCTCTATTGTGTGAAATGATTGAATCATTTAAATTAAATTAAACTTAAATAGTCAGGCATTATCTCGAGATAGGTTGATATAAGTGGAAATGTCCAATCGTTCAGACGACATGGTACACTTATTCGACGGCACAATTATTTCTGACTAGAACGTGATTAGAGTTCAGTGGATTAAATAACTCTGTCGCACCCGTCGAACTGCCTCAGAGCTCAAATCTCCGCAATTGGAAATAATTAAACTTGATTTTTCACATTTGTAATGGGTTTTTTGCACTTTGTTTCTGTATTACACCGTTGCAAAAAGCATCGACTTATAAAGCTATACATGTACATGTACAAAATGCAGTTAAGATATACCTACAACCACAAACAGTTAAGAGGAGGACCCTGCATTGAGACGCCTCTGACATTGCCTTATGGCGAGGAGCCGGACGTTAAATTCTTATTGATTGATTGAGCATAAAAACAATTGCACGAGGAATATATACCCGTGTTGTGTCTGGGTCATTGGTGAAAGTCTCCCTCTTTCTCCCAACTCTTTGTTTGACCAATCATTGGCAAAACTATTCCAATAATGAGGCAGCTCGGGATTGGAGCAGCTAATGCAATGCTGGTAGCTACTAAAAGTCAGTTTTGCTGGTTATGTTAGTTAGTTATATTGGTTAGTTATGTTAGTTAGTTATGTTGGTTAATTATGTTGGTTAGTTATGTTAGTTAGTTATGTTAGTTAGTTATGTTAGTTAGCTATGTTAGTTTATGTTAGTTAGTTATGCTAGTTAGTTATGTTAGTTAGTTATGTTAGTTAGTTATGTTAGTTAGTTATGTTAGTTAGTTATGTTAGTTAGTTATGTTAGTTAGTTATGTTAGTTAGTTATGTTAGTTAGTTATGTTAGTTAGTTATGTTAGTTAGTTATGTTAGTTAGTTATGTTAGTTATGTTAGTTAGTTATGTTAGTTATGTTAGTTAGTAATGTCAGTTATTCTGGTTAGTTATGTTAGTTATGCTGGTTAGTTATGTTAGTTATGCTGGTTAGTTATGTTAGTTATGCTGGTTAGTTATGTTAGTTATGCTGGTTAGTTATGTTAGTTATGCTGGTTAGTTATGTTAGTTATGCTGGTTAGTTATGTTAGTTATGCTGGTAGTTATTAAGAGGATATTTCTATTTTTAAGTATAACAATAAATGTATATTATGGTGCTGCAGATATATTTTAGAAAAAGTTGAAGCTACGTAACCTTTATCTCTGAGTGTTAACTTTAGATCGAGAGAGAGACAGATATATTATATATATATATATATATATATATATATATATATATATATATATATCTATATATATATATATATATATAGAGAGAGAGAGAGAGAGAGAGAGAGAGAGAGAGAGAGAGAGAGTGAGAGAGAGAGAGAGAGAGAGAGAGAGAGTGAGAGAGAGCGAGAGCTAAGTGCATAGACCTGTGACCTGTTGCTATGGTACGTTCGATCAAAGATCGTTTTGAGCTGATTTTGATATACGTGGTGTTTTATTTTTCTCGCACACACGTTCAGTCACACCCTCACTTTCTCTCTCTCTCTCTCTCTCTCTCTTTCATTCTATGTATGCATCTCTCTCTCTCCCTCTCTCTCTATCTCTCTCTCTCTCTCTCTCTGTCTTTCCCTCTCTATCTATCTCTACTATACGCACATTCTTAAGAATCCGCCCTAGCACATACACACACACACACACACACAAGCACACATACACACTAGGAAACACACACAGACACATCATCTTCATCATCTTTATAATTTAATCTGCCAGCCGCAGATATATGCTGTATATAAGCTATATACAGCTCTGCCGCAGCAGCTGTTTAGCAACTGATGTAGCAGCCTTGCACATCTGCAGCAGCTGTTTCAGTAACTACAACAGCAGAATTTAATTGTTGAACAACTTCAGTTTAAAAAACAAAATTTCATGTTTCAGCATCAACAGCAGCATAATGTTGAGCGCAGCTACGATAGCTTAAGCTGCTTATGTTTATAAGCAATGTCTAGTGTTCTATACAGCTACGATAGCTTAAACTGCTTAATGTTTATAAGCTATGTCTAGAGTTCTACACAGCTACCATAGCTTAAGCTGTTTAATGTTTATAGGCTATGTCTAGAGTGCTACACAGCTGCGATAGCTTAAGCTGTTTCAGCAGCTATCACAGCAGAGAGGGGCGCATACATTGAGCAGCAGATGATTTAGATGAGAGCCTACTGCAGCTATAACAGCTTCTTCAGCAGAAATGTAAGCTTATAGAGAGGCACACATTATGCAGCAAACAGCTATTAATTGCTTAAAATAAGGGAAGCATTGCAGCAATCTACATGTTTCACCTGAAAGTTGCATTAATTGCTACTAGAGCAGCTGCATCCGTTTGCAGGCCTAGCTATACCAATTGTTTCTAGCTGTATGAGCTGTTTCTAGCTACATGTATATCAGCTGTTTCTAGCTGTATCAGCTGTTTCTAGCTGTATCAGCTGTTTCATGTTTTCTATCTGTTTCATATGAGAGGAACACGGTAGCAATATCAGCTGTTTCAGCAGATACAGCCACAGAGAGAGGCACGCAGCTGAAACAGCTGTTTCAGTAGCTGGGTAACACAACGCTAGCATAAGTTACACAACTCATCTCAGCTGTTTGAATAGCTGGGTAACTCAACCCTAGCATAGTTACACAACTCATCTCAGCTGTTTCAGTAGCTGGGTAATTCAATACTAGCATAGTTACGCAACTCATCTCAGCTGTTTCAGTAGCTGAGTAACTCAACCCTAGCATAGTTACACAACTCATCTCAGCTGTTTCAGTAGCTGAGTAACTCAACCCTAGCATAGTTACACAACTCATCTCAGCTGTTTCAGTAGCTGGGTAATTCAACACTAGCATAGTTACACAACTCATCTCAGCTGTTTCAGTAGCTGAGTAACTCAACCCTAGCATAGTTACACAACTCATCTCAGCTGTTTCAGTAGCTGGGTAATTCAATACTAGCATAGTTACGCAACTCATCTCAGCTGTTTCAGTAGCTGAGTAACTCAACCCTAGCATAGTTACACAACTCATCTCAGCTGTTTCAGTAGCTGAGTAACTCAACCCTAGCATAGTTACACAACTCATCTCAGCTGTTTCAGTAGCTGGGTAATTCAATACTAGCATAGTTACGCAACTCATCTCAGCTGTTTCAGTAGCTGAGTAACTCAACCCTAGCATAGTTACACAACTCATCTCAGCTGTTTCAGTAGCTGGGTAATTCAACACTAGCATAGTTACGCAACTCATCTCAGCTGTTTCAGTAGCTAGGTAATTCAATACTAGCATAGTTACGCAACTCATCTCAGCTGTTTCAGTAGCTGGGTAATTCAACCCTAGCATAGTTACACAACACAACTCATCTCAGCTGTTTCAGTAGCTGGGTAATTCAACCCTAGCATAGTTACACAACTATCTCAGCTGTTTCAGTAGCTGGGTAATTCAACAGTAGCATAGTTACACAACTCATCTCAGCTGATCTGCCCGTTAGTCTGTTGTTTGCCAGTATTTTGCCAGTATCAGGCCTTGAGTACATTACATAATAGACTTCAGGGCTTCTGCTAATGATAAGAACATCGACTAACACCCTGAGTTTAGTGTATCATCAGCTGTAATTTATTTTTAAATATATTTACATTTATTTATTTTATTTATATTTTTTAATATTTATATTTATTCATTTTATTTTATATTATAGTACATTTTATTTATTTGATCAGTTGTAATTTATTTTTAGATATATTTACTTCGATTTGGATTAACTTGAAACATCCAACAGCTCAATCCCTTGTCTATAGATCCTAGATGTAATATAACACCTCTTCAAATCCTGAGAAATTGCGACACCAACGCACCATTCTGGTATGAAACTACGAGAACTTAAGGATTTGTCCGATCTTGCAAAAGTTATATTAGGATTTTCAATTCATTAAAATTTGCAGCCTTCAGCAAGACATTTCTACTCTCGAATGTTAAAAGCACATATCCCCGTCAGTCGCAGCATTATTTGCCAAACGACCTTCAAACTAGACTAAACAGCAGAGAACGTCTACATGTAGGTCTGACTGGCCTAAATGTAGCCCGACTTTATCCAGGCCTACGATTCGAACGCTTATTTACCTTTATTTAATTCCAAAACTTCTCAGTTGATCTACGGATTATCTTAGAGAGATTATCTTAGCTTATCTTGAAATCTATAAGTAGCTGTTTCAAAATTACTTTGTTGGACTTTAAAACAGCTAGGATACTAGATGGTAAATTTATTTTAACGGTAGCAGTGGAAAATCCCATTTTTAGCTGTTGCAGCACAGAAAGCGCTGATGTAGAGAGAACAGAATTAACTGTAGACTTACGTGTATAACTTCATCGTCGTTGTTGAATCAGCTAGTACAGTCTATACCCATAGGTTGGGCGCTGTAGTGGAATTAATCTGAATTAAAAACAACTTAATCGCCCGTAGAGTTTGTCGAATGCATAATATCAGCATTAATGTTAAACCTGTCTCACGATTAGCGGCCGTAGATAACTGAGTCATTTTAACAGTTAATGCTAAGTCTAGTCAGAGCATTAGAGCCAGTGTATGATGGCTGTTAACTCTGATAGATATTTAATTGCAGGAATATATTATGTAGGTGCAAATATGGTTGGCAATCGATTAATCTGCGCTACTAAAATTAACATTGCAGTAAGCGTGAGCAATAGTAGTTAAAGATTAGGAATTTTATAGGCTACTATATCGTGATACATGGATGAGGAATAAAATAAAAATTATAGATAGAGGAATCTGAGTTTGTCGGCCTGGTATGGTACTGATCTTGGTATGATACTAATATTGATATGATACTAATATTGATATGATACTGACCTTGGTATGATACCCTAAGGAGCCTTAGGGCTCCTTAGGGTATCATACCAAGGTTTAAGGTGAACAATGGTTTGTGGCTTCCTAAGGAGCTTTAGGTCTTCTTAGGAAGCCACAAACCATTGTTCACTGTAACAGTATATTGTTGTGTTATTTTGTATTGTGTAGTGGTTTTATATAAATAAATAAATAAATAAAAAAATAAATAAATATTGTATCAAATTCAGTAACAATAAGGTAAGTATTTTTTAATTGTAGGATAATCAACTGTTAGCTTAATCAATAGGCTAGATGAGTTGAACCTTTCTTATAAAAATGTAAGAATACAGACTATACTTCTTTATACAGATTAGTACAGACGATTTAAATTTATTACAGATGATTGCAGAACTTGCATATGTGCACGAGTATTTAGTGAGTAATTGTTTGACAACAAAATATGAAATATTTGGAATTCTATAAGCCACTAATGAACCTACTGATTTTTATCAACTAAACCGAGGAAACTAATCTCTGCTTGGAATCAACCCAGAAAATTTTGTACTAAGAATATTTAATTTTTCTTGTACATATCGTAATGAGTGTCTCTAAAAGTCTTAGAAATGTAGAAAAAAGGAAAACCCCTACATCTCTCTCGTTTGTTTGTCAACTAATGTATAATAATAATAATAACCCACATTACAGTGAAACGATCAACTACGTCGATATCTATCACTTTTAATACCACATGTTAAATCCGTTAGGCAACTTTGTCCATTTTCCGTATAGCCAGTCCAGTGAATGTCCGAGATTTTACTCTCAGCTCAGCGCTGCTGGGATTCGAACCCACAAGGGTTCAATTCACCCCAGGGTCTGTCATTTGAAACTTCATGACGTTATCTACACCTCTAACCAATGAGCTATTGAGACATTCAACTACTGCAAGTACCCGTCTTCAAAAGGCAAAAATGATGCAATTGAAGCGAAACCTAGAAGATGTTGATTACAATAGCAATTCAGACTTGGTTTATTGACATCTAGCAGTATATATTTGGTCTACAGCAATATAGACTTGATTTTACCGAGAACTATCAGTACTGATTTAATTTACCGGGAACTATCAGCATTGATTTGATTTTAAGCTGTCGATCAACAACAATGGCGACATCGATAGAACAATCAGATCGTGACCTTGAGATGCAAGCAAGGTCAATGATAAGTTGCGCCGTATGTTTTGAAGAATTCACAGAACCTAAGGTCCTACCGTGTCAGCACACGTTCTGTCAAGCCTGCTTAAAACAATGCTTCGACTCTGCTTCAACTTCAGCAGGTCAAGGCTTTGCCTGCCCCACCTGTCGATCAATCTGCCACTTCCCTTCTTCAGAATCTCTCTCCAAACTCCCCACAGACTTCAAGGTTCAGCAGATTCGAGACATGCTTCAGACATTGGAGAATAAGATGACGTCAGGGGCAGGGGAAGTAGGGAGCCAGCCAGTGGTTGAGAGAGGGAACCAGTGTGGTGTGTGCAGGTATAAAAATGTTGATCGGTCTGCTGATCGTTTCTGTGTTCAGTGCATTAGACATCTCTGCTCCGAGTGTTCCGCCAGACATTCGAGAACTGGAATATTTCGAGATCATCTAGTAGTTGATACCAGCGAGAAAGGATATGCTGGAAAGAATAAGATTGGAAGTACGTCAAGCCCTGGAGTGGAGAGAAATGGAAGATGTCACCTTCATGATTCTGAGTATAAATATCACTGCGTGGAATGCAATGCCAGCCTATGTACAGTCTGTGCTCTTCAAAGAGAACACATGCGACACAATATTTTAGATCTTGACACATCATCTGCGCAACAGTCTAAAGCCCTTCACACTCTTATGAATCAATTGGGTGAAAAAATCTTTGCGTATGGGTCAAAACTCGAGCTTCTGGCAAATGTGCGTAAAACTCACTCTAAGCTGTTCAGAACCTCCGAGAAAGAAATAAGAAAAGCTAGCAGCGATGCCATGAACGTGATAAAACAACAAGAAGAGCGTTTGATAAAGGAGCTCAAAAGTTCTCATGAAGAAAAACTTACTCGATTGGGTGGCTACGAAAAAGAGCTGCTACTTCAACAGAGCGTGACGCGGAAGTCATGCCAGGCCATTGTCGAAGTTCTGAGTCCCAGAACAAGCACTCATGAGCTTAGTCAGAGGTACCCTGGGCTAGTACAGCTCTCAGAAAAAGAACTGGCCGAGAGCGTTAACCCAATTCTACCGGGCGAATTTCATGACTACTTGGCCTATCTTCCAGAAATTTCGATAAGTTTAGGAAATAATGTTAAAAGGGTATTGACTACAGGTGGATCTGAGAGCTTAACTAGATCAAAGTCGGCCATTACTCTGAGTTCATCGAGTGAGAGTCAGGGGCACGTAGAGAATCAGTCCCCCAAGCCGTCAAAACGTTGGTTTAACCGGTCTCTTATAAGTCGAAAGGAATCATCGTCGTTTGGTAAGCGAAAACAAAAACAGGAGTCAGAAGATGTTGCAGTAACTACTCCAGAGAATATTCCTCCTACAATTCTGGAAACATCTTCTCTATCGGATGTGGAACCAATAAGGGCTGGTATTAGAACAGCTACGTCAGCTGAGAGTGTTTCCAATATCAGTGCTCAAAGGCATGCAGGTAACACTACCAGAAATATTACCACGTCTCCAGAGACAATTGAACCCACGATATCTGCCACTCGAATCCTAACAACCACCACACCTTTCACAAGACCTCTACCCAGAACAGAATCTAGTAGAGTTGAAATTGCAACAATTCCCAGTTCTTCGGCCTATTTGCTAAGTTCACGGAATATACGAGAAACATTTAACGAATTATCAGGAATAACCACAACAGAGTCCCCTGCTACCAGCAACCCATCGAACCATCATATCACGACATATGTGGTGACATCCAACGGTCAACCAAGAAATACCAATCGCTCAACTACAGTCACTTCATCTGGAGACCAAATTCTGGGCAGAAATGCCTCAAATCTACTCCATATTCCGCCCCCTTCCAATGCCAGAAAGGATCTTATTCTTGCAGGACTAGGTCGTAGACTCAGCACTCTACCAAGGTCAGGAGTGGTGTCTACTAGACGGAACTATCGATGGAGAATAGAAGAGTTTACCAGATGTCGCGATTGCTGTTTTATTGGTGACAATCGAATTCTATCCATCGTTGGACTTCGCCTGAGGATATTCGAGGCAGCTCGGGGCAGGCCGGTCAGTAACATAGTTGCTGGAGGTCAGATAGTCGAACCTTGGTCTCTCTGCCACGATCCTTCCAACTCAACTGTCATCCTTACTGATCGTGGAAGCTCCGGAATAAAACTTCTAAGACTTGCTTCGGATTCCAACGAGAACAGCAACGTCGTAGGCCTACCTACCACCCTCGCCTGTCCTTTCCAGCAGCCATCTGGAATAGCCATAACCCGCGGTGGATACTATGTCATAACCAACACCGGTACCGGACTTGCAATGTCGAACGGGAGTGGCAACAGAGTTGGGATCTACACAACCGCTCCGGGCGGAACCCTGGCCGTGATCCGAGAGTTTGGCGCAACCGGATCAGCCGGTGATGAAGTCCTGACGCCGAACTTTGTTGCAGTGGATCACCACGACCGGATCGTTGTGTCAGACTGCGACGGATGTCAGGTGAAGGTGTTTAGTCTCTCCGGGGAGATGTTGCTAAACTTCAGTGCCTGTGGGTCAGATGGGCGGGGCATGAGACCTCAAGGCGTGGCTATTGACGACGATAACAATATCCTATTGGTTGATCAATCGATGGGAGGCGTGGCTATGTATAGCAGTGATGGAGATATGATTGATAATCTGGTGGATGAGAGGAAAGGACCTGGAAGTGGGACTCCCTGGGGTCTGGGGTTCGATTCCTCGTCTAAACTGATGGCTGTAGGTACTGATAGAGGATTAGAGTTGTATCAACTCTGATTATTACGTATATGATTTTACGCCGTTTTCAATGGTCGAAAGCTTAATTAGTAAGGTGACCAGAATGTAGTCATATAACCACATTAATGCGATGTATAGCTTTCAAATAATCGGCAATAATCGCTTACTGCAACTGCGTTTAATTTAAAGGCAATCTTTTAGTTCTTTAGTTCAGTTTGTTTGCAACTTGATGATTTAGCTTTAATTAAGCCACTGATATGCTAGTGAATTGGCTCTTTAGAATATTATCCTTCAAGAGATGTTACCGTACACAAACTTACAATATATTGAAGTAAAGCTGCTTAATATATTTTATTGCGTAAGGACTGGTTTTCAAGATGAACACAGCTTATCATTGTTCAGATAAGCTACGCAACCATCGCCAGGTGGCCTCTGGAAATTTAGTTCAGCTACCGCCTAGTTAATTACTTATATCGCCCCCTGTTGAAAATTTTTTTAAAAATATGCATTCTGTTGTTTTCGCGATTCGTACAAATGTCACAAAATATTAAGTATCTACTTCACTCGTTTACATAGTTACGAATCATCTATGCTCAAGAATACGTCAATTGACGCTCTTGGCTGTTTAGTGTTAACTTCATCGTATGGGCCTATACTGAGAGTGGTGAAATTTGTGCTGGAACACATGGGAACGTCGTTCCGTTGCCTGTTTTCTGATGGGAACGACTTTCCTGCTAGAAATCCTAGAACTTAATACCGGAACTTTACCCCTGCGTTCCCTTTCCATTTTAGATTGGTGGAACGGAGTTCCATTCATCTATATATTACTATTAAGTCTATTACCACAAAGAAGAAAAGAAAATGACAAAAAATTGCTGTTTATGTTTGCAGTACTGAAAATGTTTGTCAACGATGCTGAGAGATTGTGTAATTACCCCGTCAAAAACAGAATCAAACAAATGGCTAAAGTTGTTATCATAAATTAGGCCCAAGCTTCTGAAGTTATACTTTTTGCAATAGTAATTTAGCGTTCTCATAAGTTTCACCTTCAGGAAGTGCCTAAAGGGCAATTAACATAACATAACGGTACACTGGGTCAGGTAGCTCAGATGCTTGTTTAACGCCCATTTCCTCTTTCCTGGAACTACTTTTGGAACTTGTGGGAACGCTAACTTAGAATGTTCTGTAATTAAATAGTACTAATAACTTTTGATATGTTATGTTAGATTTAACTTTTGGATTGAGGTATGTTAGACGATTTAAAGACTCATTCATATGTGGAAATGAAGAGGAAAGCGGAAGACAGTGAAGAGTGGAGGCGCTATACACCATGGACCTACCAGTAGGCAGTGCACTAAGAGAGAGAATAACTTTTGATCAAAATTTTATTTATATCATTAAATTGTTTTACGATAGCAGTGCTGAATGGTATCTAGGTTCGATGTCTCTCTAATCCGATATCGATGCGATTGGTATCGTTGTTTCCGACAGAGATATTACCAGCCTTGATTAATATTTAGATGTAGATGGTTTACTCAACAGATGACAGCAGCAATAACTTAACTTAATTACACTGGTTCAGGAAGTTGTAAAGACTTGTAACACCAGTCTTCCCATAGAGACCAGACGATTAGTTTACACTTCACAGAACTGTTATTTCATTTTTATGGTAGTTTACTTCACGTAGCCTACACTTATATTCATAACGGTAAATACCAGAGTATAAGTGCATGATCCGATATTAATTTTTGTAAGCGTATGTAGGCCTATATATATATATATATATATATATATATATATATATATATATATATATATATATATTAGTGAACTAGTTGGCGTATTTCAAAACTACAACGTACACAAATAAATCTTATAATAAGGAAATAGGCCTAATACATAATATGCTATTACTACTTAAAGTCAAATTTCTTATGCATTTTTAATAAATTAAAACACTTACAAATTTAAAATGAATGACTTTGAGGTTTTCTGAGGGATTTCACGGCCATTGTGCATGGCCCCTTACATCTTTTTTATTTCATTCAAAATGGAATCCCATATCTTTGGACAAAACAACAATTAGAGTGCTACTGTCATTCATGACAACAATGAACACTATTGAGATAAATCAAAGCCGTTTAGTAAAGAAGGTCTAAAGCAGTGCCAAATCCAAATTCAGAAAAACAGTCCGAAGACAGGCCTGCTGTTTTATACATTTTTCCCTTAGTGCGATAAAAAAAGGTATAGTAAAATCGAAGCATAGATGCCTACATAGAGTAGGTTTTAAATTAACAAACTTGCACTAGTCATAAGTATTAAATTAAAGTTATAGTAATTAAGATAGGAACATAGAACAGGAATTGTATAAATGTCATTAGGCTACTTGTCAAATAGAACTAGGCTTACTAAAGATATTAGGAGCTACGAGCATTCCGTAAAACTTTTGTATAATCGAATAAAACAGATAATTGTAAACAGGCCTACACAGATACACTCAGAAAGTATAACTAGAAGTAGCATTATACAGTAAAGTGTTGTATTGTTAATGTTACTAGGTGTCTTCTCACCTACAAAAAAGTCAGTTAAAATCTTTTGAATTAGAATATAATTTCTTAGAAACATAAATTCAGAAATAGAAAAACATCATAAATTATGCTGATAGTAGGCCTACTGGTCATATATGTTAAACTAACGATTTTGCTGGGTATTAAACATGTGTAAATATTGGTATAAAAAGTAAGAAAAATGGCTTAAACAGTATAGGAGAGAACAGTATAGGAAGACTATATTGCATTGATGTGTATTTGAATGCATTATTGTGGTATTAAAAGTTGTTGATATCAACATGGCTGATCGTTTCAGTACTATGAGTACTTATTTATTATTAGCATAGGTGCTTCAGAACTCACAATTTTGTTCCGATAGAATTGAAATTGATTGACTCAAGTGCTTTGTTAAAAGGAAGTTGCTAAAATAAAGTAGATTGATAAATTAGTTGATTTAAGATAGGGCTACATCAAATAGTTCGTTCTTCTTAATGAATTTATGACTAACAAATTGAAAACTGATTGCATTACATCAGCATTACCATGATATATGTAATTAAGCGGTCTCTGAATTAAATGGTCACCATACATTACTTGGTACAAATGGTTTGATGTTGACTTTATTTGTGCACATTTTGTAATAAAAGAATACACGTTTGTGTTGCAGCGTGATCATACAACTGGTTTTGGCGTCTATGCTCCCATCATGTTTGTTTTTAAGTTAAAATTTTTGCGTAGGCTATATTCTTACTTTATTAACTTAACAACTTTACTTAGCTTAACATAATTATACTGGTTAAGGAAGTCACAAAGACTTGTAACACCAGTATTAGCTGTAATTTCATACCTCTAAACATAGAGACAAGACCGTAAAGGGGAAAAAAAGATACAAACCTTGACAGGCTTGAAAAGAAGAACAAAAGAAAAAACTAAAAATTCACCAACAAACCACACACACATAAAACCAGCTCACATATAAACTTACACACAGGTATATAACTATGCACAAATACACATACATACATGCACCCATGCATGTACACATACATGTACATGCATACACACCCACACACACACTTGCACATATACACATACATAAATACATACAAACACTCAAATACTTACATGTATATACATATACATACATACAGTACATACATACATACCCCACATCCATATATACATATACATATATATACAGATACACCCATAAATATGCACATATATACATACATATACATATATATACATGCATGCACACACATACATGCATACACACAAATACATATATATATATATATACATACATACATACACATATGTACATATATACACATATACACACAAATATGCACATATACACACATATATACACACATACACACACATATATATACATACATACATATATACACACATACACAATTACACATACACCTACATATATACACATAGAATACACTCACTTGTACATACACACATCGATCTTACAGACAAAAATATGCAAGTATGCATATAACTACATACTAGGCATATCAACAATTTGCAAAATATAGTCATACATTACAATACATACACGCATATATGCACAAACATACATAGACATACACACATGTACACACACATAACCACACCTACACATACATACACATACAAGCCTTACCCAAACTCATGAATACCTAGAAACCAAATACCCTCATGTGGTGTGTAACTTATCAGCCTATCCACACAAAACAAACAAACAATTTATCAATTCAATGTATTTCTTTCAAATACTTATCTAGCCTATTCTTAAAAGCATTCACTGACTCTGCCTCTACTACCCCTATTGGATGCTATGGCATGAGTTCCACTTTTTTACTATGAATTTTTATTTTTTGGTTGTATTCAATTTGTGAATTAAGAAAAAATCAATTGTATTTAACATGCTAAGTCAAGCATCTGATCTTAACTTTGTAAATGAATCCGAGGCTTATCATTTATTGATAAATTACCATAGGCCCATACTACATACGTGATATCTCTACTGACTATTTCTTTGTTCTTATGTTCTTAAGGTCTATTAAAAGAGGTCATAGAAGGTAGAATGGAAGGAAAAAGAGGCAGGGGCAGGCCGAGATTAGATATGTTAGATGATTTAAAGACCAACTCATATGTGGAAATGAAGAGGAAGGCGGAAGACAGAGAAGAGTGGAGGCGTTATGTACCATGGACCTGCCATTAGGCAGTACACTAAAAGAAAGATGTTCTTAAAACTTTTACAACGTTTCTTGCTTATATTAATTAATATTTAATTAATTTATATTTAAAGTTTAATGTTTATATTACTCTCTTAAAAATAATAGAAGAAACGTTTAATTCCATCCGACCCTGGTTAAACTGAGATTCAGGTGAAGATGAAGATGATTGTTTATTTGCTTATTGTTTCGAAATTGTTTAAGCCACTGATTTAAACAATACAAATACACGTATGTGTGCGCTTTTTAATTGTTACGGCCATGACGGCTTCGTTCAATGAACTACAAATACTTCAAAGAGACCTACTTAATAATATGCAATAATATCTAACTAAACCTAAACCTCCTTTTCTTTAATTCCCTTTACTTTAGACTGATTATCTGGATTTTGGAATTTGCACCTTTTTGGATCTTCTTTTTGCTCGCCGACTTGAATAGTGCTCGATGTTGTCATGGATGACTGTAGCACTCTAACTGTTGTTATTATTATTAAATAAACAATACACTTGGTTGACTTAGATAAACGTGTAAATGCTATAAATTGTTGAATTACAGATTACAATACAAGCTCATCGGGCGTGGAGGGGGAGGGGGTCCTTAGAATACCCCGCCCCCCATCAGACAACTAGGGAGGTTTCAATTGTCAAAAAAGATCTACGTATAAATTTCTCCAGTTTTAGTAAATGCCAGTTTTTAATTTATTTAGCACGAAGATTTTATTGTTATTTGCGATTATTTTGTTGGCAATATATATATATATACATATATATATATATATATATATATATATATATATATATATATATATATATATATGTACATATATATATATATATACATATATATATATATATATATGTACATATATATATATATATATACATATATATATATATATATATATACATATATATATATATATATGTATATATATATATATACATATATATATATACATATATATATATATTCATGTATATATATGTATATCGTCGTTAATAAGGTAATGCCTTTAAGGCTATTTGAGCAAAATGATAATTGTGCAAGAAGTATAAAAAATTGTTAGAATAATTTGATACACATTTGTAGGTTTTTGATACACGTGTGTATGTTTTGAACAATTGTGGTTTATTTGACATTATATATATATATATATATATATATATATATAATATCAGAATATATATATATATATGTATATTATATATATAATAATATAATATATTATATAATATATTATAGTATAATATTATATCTTATAATATAATATCAGTATATATATATATATATACATGTATATATATATATATATGTATATGTATGTATATATATATACATGTATATATATATGTATATATATATATATATATATATATATATATATATATATATTAGATATCGTGTTAGTAATGAGGTCAGAATAGCTTACAGGTGATTGAACTGTACACGTTATTTGTTTACTTATAATGGCTTGCACGTGGCATGCACTAATATGCTTGGACATTTATTTATTAAAGAATGACGAATATAGTGACATAACCACTGGGCAGGTAATTTGACCTACAATATTTATTGTAGGAAGGGACAGGATTGTGCGCACTTGATTTAGCTATACGCATCAATGAACTAAGATAAGCAACGTAGGTATGGTTAATACAGTTAGTTTGGTGACCAACATGGAAGATCGAGTATTGACAACTTTGTCGGAAGGTTGTTCTTAAATCCGCGCCGGTTGCAATTGATGCGATATTATGACAACGATTACTAGTAACCATATAGATGAAGGAACACATAACGAAAAATACAAAAAGATTAACTATAAGCAGGAAACAACGCGCAGTTTGTGACAGTAGGTCATGTGCATAATGTATATACAAACAAAAAGTGAATAAACCTGTGTTTACTGCCCGTGTCTAACGAGATCACTAACCATGATAAATCTGGTAAAGTTAATGTTAACTTCGGTTTCTTCTATCGAAAGCCATGTCAGTGACGGGTGAGCCCAGAATTAGAACCTCGCACATACTGATCCGCGGTCGAATATCTAACCCACATCGCCACTGACTCCAGCCTTTTACGAGACATGCCTGTATACAGTGAGGGTACAGTGTAGAAATAAGCATTACTGTTTTAAACATTCAACTATAAAAATGAATAGAAACATTTATTTTATGACATTTACAAAAAATTAAATGTTAAATTCAGTTTGCCTTAAATGATATAGGCCTATCAGTTTTTGTATGCATGTTTTTATTGCCTACTTCCGTAAAAATATTTCATCATTCATTGGACAATTTCATTTGACTTACTAAATTTGCCTAAACTCATTAATTAGGTGCTAAAGGTATTTCACAATTAGGTAAAAATGGACAGTAAATTATTTTTTAAATTACGTCAGGACACTACATGGATTTCGATAACAATGGCAAAACTTCAGTTTGTGACGACAGTATAGACTTTGCTAAATGCTGCTGCTATAACCAATCAGGTAAAATACACCTAAGCTATCTTCTCTAATCAGATTAAGAGCAAAGGCAGACAGTGAAACGAATAGGCCAGGGCATTCAGGAAGCTATATAATATAGTATTTCTACGCATACAATCTACGCAAATGACCTAAAGTAAACACAAAGGTCATACAGGATCTAGAAAGGATCTTGTTATTCAGGATGAAGATTACAGATATCTAGGCCTATACTTACTATGAAAGAGCTCTCTCTAGTTTTATGATTTTAAGCCCGAAAGAGACGAAACACATTGCAATTAATTTAATGTAACTTAACATTTACAGTTATAATTTATTGCATGTCTCAATAGCTTAGTGGTTAGAGGCGTCAGGTAACATCTGCCAGACAATTTATACCATTTTCCGTGTAAACAGTCCAGGACATTCAGAGGACCGATTATATGGAAAATCACTTGTCCAACAGTTTAAATCTGTTGTATTTAAAGTGATAAATACCAACATAGAGTAGTTGATCACATCACTGTAGTGCGTGCTATGAAGTTTTAAACGACAGATCCTGAGGTGAATTGAACTCTCCTGGGTCGATATCCCCAGCCGCGCTGATCTAAGAGTAAAATCTCGGACATTCACTGGACTAGTTATACAAAAAATGGACTAACACGCCTAAAAGTTTAGACATGTGGTATTAAATGTAATAAATGTGATAGCAATAAACATGTTTGATCATTTCACTATAGTGTCTGTTAATATTTACTCTGTCCTTTGTGTTAATAAACTCGAGAACACATCGAGCACGAAAGGGGCGTTTTTGACTTTTACGCGAGGGTTTAGGGCGGTTTTCGTTGGATTATTGAAATTGATACCAAATTGTGAATAGATATCTTTTATAGCGGCTGAATTGAGGTTCCCAACCCATGGGTCGAGACCCATCGAGTGGCCGCGGAATAAATCAGAGAGATCGCTGACTGTTACTAATTTGTGCAATAAGAAAGTAAACTTTTGTAACTATCAGAATAGTATATGACTAAAAGATATCATAGTGCAAGGCGTCATCACTATGACTTTAACAATCGTTATTTCTCCAACGTCATGGCAGTTTAAAAAAACGCAAACAGACATACAAATAGGTATCACCTATAGATACAACATAAAGATATTCCTTGTGATCAAAAATAAAACTCAACAGAACTAAATTTGTGATTAAACAGCTAATTGTTTAAGCCATAATTTACCTATTAAGTATTTAATACCAGACTTTCAAAATATGACTAAAACCTTAACCGAATCATAGCCGGTGAATCTTTTGTATGAAGTGAATTTTTTTAAAACATTATAATATAGTTAGAGTTGTCTACCTCTATTTTATCATTTAACTGATTAGAGGCAATTAATTTACTCAAAAAGTTGTACCTATAAAAATCATATAATATTTCAAATGGCCAGATTTTAGCTGCAATGCCTACTAGTGACTGCTTTAAACATCTTAGTACCAGGAGACACTTTAGTGTCATAGAACTAGGATCCCTAATTTTTGGCTAGTAAAACACCAGCAAAAAATAACAACGCCGTCATACATGTATGAAGGGCTAGATTCATAGAAGAAAGTGTTGCACTTAGCAAAGCAGTATTAAAACTAGCAAAGTAGATACTCAAACACATTAACAGACTAAACATTCAAAACATTAACAAAGTACTTAAAAATCTCGGGGGTTTAATACCTGAACACAAAAAGACAAACTGGTGTCGATGTGTTAAGCAGTTTGGGAACCATTGTATTATGAATTCAAACCAGGTAGTAGCATTGCTTTAGTGCTGCAATAAAGTATCATCAAGTAAATGTATTAAGAAATAGGAAGAAGAGTTGAATAGGACGCATTATAAGGAGGGAAGGTCTATTAAGAGAGGTTATAAAAGGTAGAGTGGAAGGAAAAAGAGGCAGGGGCAGGCCGAGATTAGGTATGTTAGGTGATTTAAAGACCCACGCATATGTGGAAATGAAGAGGAAGGCAAAGAACAAATAGAAGAGAAGACAAAGAGAAGACAAAGAGTGGAGGAGTTATATACTATGGACCTGCCAGTAGGAATTGCACTAAGAGAGAGAGAGATAGAAATTATCAAGTGTGTTAGCATTCATTTGCAAAATGTCAATTTTAGTACTGCGTAACGGTTCTGAATAGATTGTGTACAACAAATAAAATAACTGAAGAAACTAAAAGTAATCCATTTATTCCTTCACAAAATATTTGACAATAACAGTATAATAGTAATAAACAGAAAAGTAATTTTACAATTACTAAATGCAATATCAAGGTCATACTGTCCTTGATATTTTATTAGCACATCTAGTTAAAGTGGTTTTATTTTTTAGTGTTTACTTTATTACTGCAGTCTGTAAGTGCATGCAATATTGACTTTAATATTCCGTTACTGACTTTTTAAAAGTTCATCGCTTGCATCTGTAATAAAATGTATTATGATACGTTTAGCTGCCCCTAACTGTCGAAATGTGTGTGGTCTACTTCGATTTACTATGATTTCTACTTTGATTTTGCTTTTTATGTTCATGCTGTTTGATTTGTGTGGGTCTTAAACAAGCAAATAGTGCTCTCTGTCCCAGTATTAGTTATGTTATGATTTGCATTAAAGCTGATAAGGCTATGGTTAACGGCAGTTTCCTTACTCGATTAGTAAGCAAACATTTCATTCGAGATTCAATTATAGATTAACGCGGTCAATGCTGTCATTAGCGCGGTCATTGCTGTTTACTATGCCTAATATCTATATTAAAATAGCATTATTACATAGTTTATTAGAAGACTAAGTTGATATTTAAAACAACCTACTATTGCTGGTTCAATTAGCCTATATGATATGGTTTTTGTGAACAGTCATGGGCTCGGCATAGAGTAACGTTTCGCTGATGGTTGGTTTGTTCGCTACAACTTTAACTAGTTTTCAGAAAACCTGTCATATCTTTTACATTGATTAGGACCTATCTTTTGATATAAGTAATGATTTTCTGAGTTCGCTCTTTTTGAAGCAAGTAGATTATTTTGAAGTCTATCACAGAAGGTCAAAATGATTGAATTGTGAGTATTGCGACGCGGCAATAGAATAGCCTACAGCTTCTAGGCTAAAAATAGAATTGAAATAGGAAGTAAAAATAAAA
This sequence comes from Enchytraeus crypticus, assembly GCA_905160935.1. Taxonomy (NCBI): domain Eukaryota; kingdom Metazoa; phylum Annelida; class Clitellata; order Enchytraeida; family Enchytraeidae; genus Enchytraeus; species Enchytraeus crypticus. The sequence goes on from CAJHZI010000568.1 coordinate 19,850, forward strand.
ATTGAAGTTTGAATGGCAAAACAGATACGGCCAGTGATCCCCAGGTACTTACTATAGGCTAAGTTGAGGTAAAATTGTCGTTATGTTGACAGTATAGTAACCACCTTGAGGGAAGCTAGGAGAACCTGTAGTAATATTCTCACCCACTATTCATAATAGTTTCTAGAAGTAGTATATTCTCTAACCTATGGAGGGTCTAGTAGTTCCTCTGCATTTATACAAAAATTTACTTTCTCAAAGTTTCGATGGTGAATGGAACGCTGTGGATGTCTGTACTTTATAGACACTAATATAGGTAGAAAAGCTGGTAAAGCTAATATTAACGTCAGTTTCCTCATTCTAAAGCGATGTCAGTGACGGGTGAGCCCAGGATTTGAACCCCGCACATACTGATCCGCGGTCAAGTATCTTACCGACATCGCCACTAGCTCCAGCAGGTAAGATATTCGATCGTGGATCCAAATGTGCGGGGTTCAAATCCTGGTCTCGCCCGTCACTAGCTTTCGAGTGAGGAAACTGACGTTAACATTAGCTTTATCTTTTTATCTCATGCAGAATAAGCATAATCGTCTGAGGAATTATCTTCACCTATCTGGTAGATAGGTTTTCTAGAATATAATCCTATAATTCGAGGAGAAGGAAGTGATAAGATTTTGAACAAGTTTTACGCTAGAAGTAATTCAACTATATAGCCTATATCTAACTACCTGTATCACTCATGCCGCATGTAAGCTTTATTCTGGTTAAGTTATGATGAGAAATTATATGGGATTTTTCTGACACTTGTTCAATATTCATGTATAGGGGACCTATCTTTGAGTTTATTGATAGCCAGGTAGCAATGTTGTATTAAAATTCATTAGAAAATCGTTAATTGCTTTGCTGAAGAGAGACACGAAATAAGAGGCACGATAGCTTAGAAGATTTCATTTCATTTTCTCTCAGACACGACATTGATATACAGTGATACACAGCGATATGCAGTGATATGCAGTAAAATACAATGATATACAGTGATATACAGGCATATACAGTAAAATACAATGATATACAGTGATATATAAGGATATACAGTAAAATACGGTGATATACGGTGATATACAGTGATATACAGTGATACACAGTAATATACAGTGATACACAGTGATATACAGTGATATGCAGTAGTATATATAGGGCTAATTTTATTGAGAATCAATCAATGAAGCAATCAATCAATGAAGCAATCAATCAATGAAGCAATCAATAAATGAAGCTAATATTTTAGTAATCGGTTGAATATTTATATCTTTAACAGAGATAACAACAACTCCACTAAGTTTTATGCTAATTATAAATTCCCTTTTACAGTGTTATGCTCATCAATGACAACACCGAGCACTATTGAGCCGAATCCAAGCCGAGGAGCAAAAAGGATCCAAACACGGTGCAAAATCCAAAAGGTAGAATATCAGTCTAAAGATAAGAATTGAAAAAAAGAGATTTACATTATAAGAGAAAATATTACACTGTGTACTACGACCCCTATTTCAAATATTAATCACAAAATTTAAATATTAATCATAAAATTTAAAATATTAATCACAAAATTTAAATATTAATCACAAAATTTAAAATATTAATCACAAAATTTAAATATTGATCACAAAATTTAAATATTAGTCACGAAATTTAAATATTAATCATAAAATTTAAATATTAATCACAAAATTTAAAATATTAATCACAAAATTTAAAATATTAATCACAAAATTTAAAATATTAATCACAAAATTTAAATATTAATCACAAAATTTAAATATTAATCACAAAATTTAAATATTAGTCACAAAATTTAAATATTAATCACAAAATTTAAATATTAATCACAAAATTTAAATATTAATCCCCTCGCAAATGTGGACATGAAGAGGAAGGCGGAAGACAGAGAAGAGTGGAGGCGTTATATACCATGGACCTGCCAGTAGGCAGTGCGCTAAGAGAGAGGAAATTACAAAAGTACTTGAGTTTTGGTTATTCGTGATATCGTCAAGGAATATGAAAATGAACTTTCAAATCCTAATTTTTAAAAGTGATAATACCAGGTATCGCTAAATTTCAAGTGATTTCATGCAAATTACAGTTACGGGACGGTAGTATTAACCGTAATATTTAGTTTTCGTATGCAGCTATTTTAAATGCAAAGCTTCATAGGGATGCGGAAAAAAAACACGAGATAAAATATTTCATGGCGTAATAGTAGTGAAAGATTTGTTGGGGTTTTCACAGTCACAGTGCTAAACATTCACAATGTAGAGCAGTGGTTTCAATTAGACTGTAGAAAAACTGGAAACTGAAATACAACTTACAGTAATTTACGGCATCTATACCTTTTCTATAGAAATAGTAATAGTATAACGACACTAACTTAGCTTTCGAGAGAGGAAACTGACGTTAATCTTAGCTTTATCAGCTTTGTAGTAACATAGAGTAATACACATACGTATATGTACGCAATCTACTTCTGATATCAAGACGCGTGTTCATTTCCGTATTTGGCTAGTCTGTACAATATCCCAGAGTGTGCCTAAGTTTATATAAAGTACTTCTCGTCACTACTTGTCAAAGGCTGCAGCTCAAAACTGTAGTCATAAGAAGATCAGTAGTTATAAATAGGCCTACATGTAGATAATTAACCCCTGTAATTCCTGGCATAACCTGAGACAACACTTTTAATTTACGCAGATTCACATACTTACATGTACATTACATATTGTTTTGTAAAAAGCGAAAGCTAAGGTTAACGTGAGTTTCCTCACTCGAAAGCGATGTCAGTGACGGGCGAGCCCAAGATTTGAACCCGCATCTACTGACCCGCGGTCAAGTGTCTTACCGACTTCGCCACTGGCTCCAGCCAGTGGCAGCCAGTGGCGAAGTCGGTTTGTACAACAATATGTAATTGGATTGCACAACGATAAGTGTGTTTATTTGGCCGCACATAGTACAATACGCCGTCTAAATCTTACTAGAAATAAATACATTAGATACATACTTTTCTATTGAATGCCTATCGCTACTTCTATTAATACTAAAACAGATCTCATATCTGAATCATTGTTATTGTATGATAAAAATTGTCAAATATTACAGTTTTTTAAATCCGTAACTAGAATTTCAGATGACTAATGGACAACTTAATCTTAAATTGCATTTTTCAGGTTATGCAGTTGCTACGCGGTAGTTGGTTTAGGATACTCATGATTCAACCTGCTTTATCGCTATACACTGTGCAAATCAAATCGTTTGAAAATTCTCCCGGTGGTTATTCAAACAATTAGTCATAATATCTTGCCTATTATTACCAAACAAGTCAAGCCTATATAATAAACACCGCTCTTATTTTACATATTTACTACTTGAACCGTGACTACTGGACTTCTGTTAGACTTACATTCTACATTTTGCATTTAGACTTGTATTGGACTTGTACTGAACTGTATTAGACTTTATTAGACTGTATTGTATTGTATTAGACTGGACTTGTAGGCAATATTTGTAGGCTAAGTAGATTACGCATGTAGGCTAAGTATAAATGACCGTATTAATGTTGTTTAACACCTATTGGAACTGTAGATTTCATAATTACAAGTAAAACTTAAGAGTAAATGCAATTCTTATATACTGATCTCTGGGAGTATGAGTAGTAACTAAACAGTTTAACGTCTGCTTCTCTATCTACACAATACATCAGGGACAACTTGGGATTGGAACACCAGCAGTTTATACTCCAGACAAGTGCCTTATCAATCAAGTCGGGGATTCAATTAGAAATTTTCAGTAAAATTTGACATTGTTAAATTTAATAATTTTCTATTGACTGCATTATCATAGATTTTAAATGAAAGTACGGGCCTATATATTTACTCCTAGATCAGAAACAACTCGAACTCTATGGCTCCTAATTATCAGTCAAGTTTGATACCGACTGATCCATTTTGTGCGGAAAATGTAGAATAATTCTAAGTACTCATCTACACCTTAATGCTTGACTATATTATTTGAATAAAATGAATGGAAGAAATGACGATGTAATAAGGGCACAGGAAGAGAAATGAATGCCGAATATTAACTCATTAAACATAAATCATCACTTGAATGTTTAGAGAAACATAAAATATAAATATTCAATTTTTAACATTAATCAATGCTGTGTACTTATGCGATTTATAACATGAGAGCACTGTGTTTAAAACAATACTCAGGGTAGTTTAAGACACCGGCGCTAAATTCCAGTAGAAACTGTTGGATTAAAGAGCTACAAAACCTAAAACATTGTTTATCTGAAATCTCTTATCTCTTAGTTTCCTCTTGGTAGGTTCCGAATAGACAAACTTCAAGTGCACTAATATGTATCATAGGATTAGCAAAGATACATGGAAAACAAAGGAAATGTTCTTGAGAACTGCAATGATGTTGCATGACGTTACAAATCTTGAACATGCGCATTAAACATTAATGAGGAAACGGACGTTAAACCTTTATTATTATTATTATTATTAAAAAGCACTCTAAAGCAATTCTATTAAGGAGCAAGCCAATTGTATGATGTGCCTATATTCGTGAGGTAGATAGTAGATTCTCATAAGGAATGTGTACCTTGGTTCTGGAATTTGTTAGAACTCTATTCCTTACATGTTACTGTATTATAACATCATCTTCTATACAGATTTCGCATGAGTGTAAAAAGTTTTCGGATGCTCAGTTAAGATTGTTTTCTGGAACATAGTAATAGTGTTTTCTGAAACATAGTAAAAGTCTTACCATGCTTTTATATTTCGCATTTATTCTCATACTCCTCGGAAATGTAGACCTATCTACCTGTTCAGATATCGAGATCGACTGCAGGAATTTGAATAGTTCAGAGACGGTTTGTTTTATTAATTTAATTAATTTTCATCCAACGAATGGTAAACTGTCAGTAATTTAGTTCGCATTACATAAACTTTATAAGCTATGTTCACGTGGTGAAATTACAGTGTACTTCTTTGTTTGTTTTATTGATATTGCTGGATAGAGCTCTCATATAGTGCAAAGCACAAAGCGCTATCAAAGAGAACAATCATAAAGACCTATCAAAGAGAGCAATCATACAGCACTATCATACAGAGCTATCATACAGCGTTATCATACAGCGCTATCATACAGCGCTATCATACAGCGCTATTATACAGCGCTATCATACAGCGCTATCATATAGAGCTTTCAGGTGATATAATATTACACGGCCGCCTAAAAAAATAAAATATAGTTACTAAAAAGTAGATGTATACGAATAAAATGTCGACCGTTTTACGACTATCTTAATGACAACGCTCAACGTTGTATTAATGTATTATATTAAAATCACAAGACACGATTGTTCCCATTGATTTAAGTGATTTGACATGAAACGATTCACATACATGTAGAAACTGCAGCCGCTAGTTACAACTAAACGATGTTTGGAGCACATGTAATGACGCTCGCAATCTTGCTGTTATTAGCGTACATTGACAACGTATTTTAATATGTTATACGTGTAGATTGACATAATATTGTGGTATGTTATGGTTGTATATTGACATAATATTTTAATATGTTGCACGTGTAGATTGACATAAGATTGTGGTATGTTTGACAGCAGAACCGGTTCAGATGTGATGCGGGCTACTACTATGATGGAGTGATGAAAAAGTGCTGTTCTTGTAGAGATGTCTGTCAGCTTAACGTCCTTTACTGCTGTAGAAACTGTCCGGCACGTAAGTGCAGCTAAGTCATTGCTCTCTTTTCTCCGTTGCACGATATATTAGATCCACAGGGTGGCGAAAAAAATAGTTCACATCAAATTTAAATTAATATAACTTCGGAACTATCGATTACAGATGCACAAAACGTCACGAAATTGTAGATGGGTCAATTGGACGTATCTCTAAACAGTTGAATTTCAGTAGGTCAATAAATTACGTAGTAATTGAAATTCTTGTGAACCTACTCATGATACAATCTCGGCCGCAAAGCAGTATTGCGCATTGCACAAGAGGGTAGGTTCACAAGAAAGTTAATAATTCCGTCATCCGTAAACCAAATGAGATATTCATCTCATGTGAAGAATATCATCACATTTTATGCGAATTTAAACTGCCTATTAGGATGGAAATTTTAAGCACAGAACTGAAAAGGCTCCCAAGTTATGTTAAATTACAGTTGTTTACTACTTCTTTCGTCACACTGTATATGTATGTACTAATTACGCCTTGAACATATTATAATTTATAACATATTATAATTTATTTGTATTAATAGAAGCACCCACGATCACCAAGAGTCTCCTTGACTCACAAAACCGACTCTAAATCACCAATCCCATATGATGTAGTTAATTTTCTGAGCAGATTTCTGTCCAACACATGCCACTCACTCTTCAAGAGGATCTCCAAGATCAACCATGAGTGACGCCCCTCCACTGTATCCATTCTCAACCGGAAGTCCTCACTCTTCCATAGCGACCTCCAATCCCTCGTCAGCTGATCATCCGTATTACATTCTTCTCTGCTGTCTGCTCTTTCTCGTCGTCATCGTCATCTTGGTGTGGACTGGTTACTCCATTTTTCGGAGAAGAAAGGCTGCACGTGGAAGAAATGATCCAGAGGAACAGGGCAGAGAGATGTTGACTGGAAAACAGTCGAATTGTTGTAGAAAATGTGGTAGAAGTTGGAGCGGTACATCGTGCTGTAGTCATCATGGATCGAGAACTTCATCTGAATGCTCTGAGAGGAGCGGTGAGTTTATGTCTAGAAGAAATTAATTATTTAAATAATATTATTACAATTTAGAATGTCTTAATAGCGTAGGGGTAACGTCATGAAGTTTTAAATTACAGATCCTGAGGTGAATTGAACCCTCGTGGGTTCGAATCCCAGCCGCGCTGATCTTAGAGTAAAATCTCGGACATTCACTGGACTGATTATACGGAAAATGGACTAAATTGTCTAACGGTTTAAATGTGGTATTAAAACTGATAGATATCAACGTAGTTGATAATTTCACTATAATGAGGGTTTACTTTTTAATCATTAATTGTGAAGAATTGGCTGATTTACATTTATATAAATAATTACTTGTAAAGTGTCAGCTAAGGAGGTACACTACTAAAGAAATGTTAAAGCATGTTGTGCTGAATTAAATCTTTATTTTATTTTATTCATGTCGTCCGTTCCTTTCATTTATCCCAATTTTTTACCTTTACGAAACAACGGTTTTAAATCTGAAAACAGCAGCAGTATTTCAAATAATATACTAGAATTCTGAGAAGAGCTTGGTTTACTACCCACCCATTCAATTTCTAACCTTTGTGTAGTTATATACGTATCCTTGGTTAGCTCAGTCGATATTAAGATGGGCAGAGCATATTGTGAGAAAGGCAGTGGATGCTGTAGTAAAGAGAGTTTGGAGGAACAGTTACATGTGTGATAATTGAAGATATTGTAATGCCTTTTGTTTTGCTATATTTTTACGTGTAGTTACCGTTATTTCCACGTTTTTCATTTTATTTTATTATATTTATGTCATCAGATGGATGCAACACTTTGAAGTCAAAAGTTTCTTTGGCAACAACGTTGTCACAAGCAACACCGAAAGAAAGTCCTCATAGCAACGGTTGTATCTTCGAGAAAGACCAGGGTCAAGGCCAATTACAATGTCATGTTTTATTAACAGGACTGTCGCCAGTTCTTCAAATTCGACCACAGCAACAACAGGTGCAGCATCAATCACAACAACAACAGCAACATTTTAAGCAACATTGGCTGAATGAATTGGAGCAACAACAGCAACAGAACACCTCACATGATCCATCTCAGGAGCAACTGTCAGTGCAACATTCACTTCAGCAAAACCAAGAAAACCCGTTGCTTAGAGTGCCACAGAACCAACAGCAACAACAGCAGCAAATCAATCCGTTGCAACAGTTGCAACAGCCAGTGATTGCAAACGACAACGCAAGTGACCAACATCCGGGTAATGATAAAAATAATGCAGATAAAGGTCAGGTTAGTTTACCGTCAGTTTTTGATCACGCAGTAGACGGGACGTTCTATATAACCAAGTTACCTGACTGCCTCTAGTTGATCTCATTCATGGCTGAGCCAGTGGCGATGTCGGTAAGATACTCGATCGCAGATCAGTATGTACGGGGTTCAAATCCTGGGCTCGCCCGTCACTGACATTGCTTTCGAGTGAGAAAACTGACGTTAACCTTAGCTTTACCAGCTTTTTCAGGTCTCACATGTCCACTGGAGGAAACGAAACGAGTATTAAATACCCGCTCAGGTGAATATCTGATTATCTCTTCTATTACATCTAAAACTTCTGTACTACAGATAAACATCGACAAATACTCAGATGCCGCTTAAAATTCAGCAGTTAATTATAATAATAATAATAGTAATAATAATAATAACCTCCGATAATTTATATAGCGGTGTCACGGCCGGTGACCGGTCTTCGAGACCGCTTTACAGGTTCCTGGCAGGTTATTATTAATCCTTTCCATGGTCAAACATATCTTTGCTATTGATAGCGCCAATCGGCAGCAAGCTCCGATACAAGATTGACCTTCCACGGGCCCAAGGGTATATCCAACATTACTTGACTGACCTGGGCTTTGAACCCAGGCTATTTGTATCCGTGGCGAACACCCTAACCGTTACGCCATATCCCCTACCAAAAAGTAGATCAATTGGACAGAGTACTCAGCTTTATCAGCTTTATCGAATAAGTTAGGAAGGTTTGAACCAATGTGTTAACCCAGAGATTGCTAAAGCAGATAGGTCGATTGTTGTAGATACTTAATAAGGTCGTTTTGCGTGTCATAGATATCAGAAAATTGTGTCAACCGATAGAATAAGAGTTTACTTTAGTTTTCTCAGTCTAACAGACGTCAGTGACTTACACTTAGGATATTATTCTAGTCTTCGCTTAGTTCAATAACCGCTCAATCTATGTATGAACCCGTAACCATGATTGGCTCAGTCGATATTAAGATTCAATAATGCTCGATGTTGTCATTGATGACTGTAGCACTCTAATTGTTGCTATATTATGGCATGGACATATTGTGAGTAAGGCAGATAAGGATGTAGTAAATAAGTATAGAGAGTTTGGAGGGAAGAGCTTGATGTTAAGCTAGAGAGAGGTAGACCACAACTGACGAGTGATGCGGTGATTATGAAGGACATGAAAAATTGGGGATTGACTGATGATATGGTGTGGGACGAAGAGAAGCGTATCTATGGACCCTGATGCTCAAAGTGTGATTGCGTGTTTACTACAGTAAAGCGCTTGTTATGGAAACAAGAGATGCCGCTAGTTTAAAGTTTCATCTAAACTATCTCTCTCTCACGTTATGCTTGGCAGATGATATCGCCTATGACTGCCGCACATTTTACTTACACAATGCACTTAGACTTAGACTGCACTTAGACTGCATTTAGACTTAGACTGCCCTTAGACTGCACTTAGACTTAGACTGCCCTTAGACTGCACTTAGACTTAGACTGCCCTTAGACTGCACTTAGACTTAGACTGCCCTCAGACTGTACTTGGACTTAGACTGCCCGTAGACTGCATTTAGACTGCCGCACTTTTTACTGTCTACTCCGAGGAGTTAATATCAGAAATTATCTTCCTGTTGGCAGCAACACTATGTGATAGCCTTATAACTGGCATAATATTATAGGTTAATATTTTATTAAATAGGTAAAATATTATGCTCTAACTGCTTGAATACTCTTTGTATAGAAGCAATTTCAATGATCTACCTATGATAGCCAGCCTATGCAGCAAATGCTCTTCTATTCGAATTATATAAACTGTACTATGCACGACTACAAGTGTTTATTAGAATAACCTAAGAATATTCGTTAATTATTAATAACCTAAGAATATTCGTTAATTATTAATAACCTAAGAATATTCGTTAATTATTAATAACCTAAGAATATTCGTTAATTATTAATAACCTAAGAATATTCGTTAATTATTAATAACCTAAGAATATTCGTTAATTATTAATAACCTAAGAATATTCGTTAATTATTAATAACCTAAGAATATTCGTTAATTATTAATAACCTAAGAATATTCGTTAATTATTAATAACCTAAGAATATTCGTTAATTATTAATAACCTAAGAATATTCGTATTATTCCGGACGACTATTATGCTTCTGTAATTCATTTCGTATCTTTATTGGTTCATAAGATGTTGAATTTTTTCAGTAACTATGATATAGCCGGAATTTATTGTGCAGGCCTTCTAGGTGAGAATATTAGTTAGGTCTGCTGTTGTCGTTTTTATTTTGTATTACACCGTATAATACAATGTTTTTGCAGTTTCCATCTAAATTTTTATACCCGTTTCATTGCTTAACTTGTTTACTTCTAAATTACCTCACAAATCTCTGACACCTTTGTCTCTAACAGGCCCCATGAATTTTCAATCGATACACATCGATACACTGTTGCACATGCGGTGCAAAGATAGCTCATATACCCGATTAATCTTCCAGCAGTTAATACTGGAGACGTCTACTATATTGTCGACTCTCCGTGGGTTTGAACCCACCAGTGCCGTATCTAGGGTTTGAGGGGTTTGAGGGCCATAGGCCACACCGGAGGCTCTTTAAGGGGCCCATAGGAAATTTATAATTTTATTTCTAACGTATTAATTTTCAAAATTAATGCGGGATCATTTTTATATTGTTTACATCTGACTAAAAGCGGCCTTTAGAGGGCCAAGAGGCCCCAGGCCTCGCCGAAAATGAATCCCCACCGGAGGCTAAATTGTGTTGTCAAGCCTAAAATTTATATTTTTCGTACAAAAAATAAATTTTCTGTCTGATCATCCAATCCTCAGGCCGGGGGTGGGCGGGGGGGGGTGCTAGCTACGGCACTGGAACCCAGGTAGCTTATTTACATGGTAAAGACAATATCTGGATTTTTTCTTTTATTCTCTCCTTCCCTTTTTCAGTATTTCTCGTGTATTAATTTCGCATTATATTGTCCATTTATCATTTATGCAGTAAATGTTACATTGTATCTTTGAAGAAATTTTACTGAGGGGTATATTTTGTTCTTCCATAGAAACCAATTTACGGGAAACAGGGGGTTTTCATGGGCCACAGGCTATGTCTATCCTGGGGTGGGGCGTTGAAGGTTTCGCCCCTTTCAGAATTTTGAAATGCCTCTATAAAATCCTTCTCATAATTCTTTTTCTTCAAATTATCATGTTCTGTTTCATAGTCGAGTTTTGATTTACTTAAATTCTCTATACGCTTTGATACCCAAGAAATGTACTCGTTTGATTTATTTAAGTTTTGCTTTTGTGTCGATATAAACGCAATGAGAAACCACCTCAACTCTGTCAGCTTTATAGACTACAATGGAAACTCAGATATTTTAATTCGTTAACATCTACAGTTAACATCTACTTTCGTTTTTTCGTTTAAGTGTTTTGTCTGGTAGTAAGAATCACTCATATAACATCCATGACATCTTCAAGCACTACAAGCAGTTAAATTAAATTTAGGTAAGTCTGTACAACATGAAATAAAATATAGTTAAATAGACTGTGTTCATATCATGGTTAAGCAAATTAAAAGTTTAAACACTTATAATAGAGGACCGATTATTTGTGATAAAACTGTCAATGATGGGCTTTTAGTTAAATTGTTAACTTTTTAAAGTATATTTTTAATTTTTTTTAATTGACTACAAAATGTTTAAGTTGCATCTTCAGTTATAACTTTCAGTTATAACTTTCAGTTATAACTTTCAGTTATAACTTTCAGTTACAACTTTCAGTTTTCAGTTATAACTTTCAGTTATAACTTTCAGTTATTGTTTAACTCAAGATAACTCTTTGATAAAATTAAATTTTTTAAACCTTTAAAACCCCTCCTTAATCAGTGATCGAGTAGTTAAACTTTTATTGTAATTTTTGTTTAGTAGTTAAACCAGGAATTCGCTGAGAAACTACTCCAGCCCGTTATTGAAATGATATCATTTGTTTGGCGCTCTGACTGTATATTTATTTTGTACGTAGCATGTATCTTTAACTGCATGTTTTCGAATTAAAATGTCAAATCTGCTCTTTATTAATATTCATTTGACACTGGATGACTTTTGTGCAAATTTTACTATCAGTCCATCTGCATAGTCTTAGCATGAACTATTGTAGCATATCTCTCTAGTGTTATGCCAAGGTACATATTCCTGCTCACATGCTGTATAAAGAGCACATAATCACGCTCCATAAAGAGCACATCATCGATTAACGAGTTAATCCCTTCACAAATGGCTATGCCTTATACACACCTTAATGCAGCTTTATAGCTTGGAATATGCTTCCTGAGGTGATTTCCCGTTGCCTTCCCTTCCTTGCAGTATATACAATATACTAGTACAATATATGCAAAAATAATATTATAGTAATATACTAACGTGATGCGCGAACTTTAAAGAAAAGCAGAGCTAGAAAGACATAAACACAAACAATGATTTTCAAATATAAAAACTATACACTTTATTTATCAATAATAATAAGTAATAGAAACAAATCCAGTCATCCAAAGAAATGACACTACCACTGTACTCTATACGCGCAGAGACAATGTACCGATATAGTACAAGTTTATAAAAAGTACGGAATAATCTTAAAAAACAATTCGTGCCATTACTTCACATTTAATCATCATTAACAACTGCAGACGATAATAAAACACCTTAATTTATAATCACTCGCGCCTATTTAAACTGACGAATTTAATGCAACATACTTCACATAGAATCGATTCAGTCAATCTCGATAAATCGCTAAGTAATGTTGTATTAGTTAACATCCTAGACACTTTCTCATCTAGTGATCTTTGCCAAACAACAGAACAAAAGCACACATTCATACATACCATTTACTAATATACCTAGATCTAACTAATGAATAACAAATTGACCACTCGAAACATATTTCCTAAATCTCAAAATCTCTAACACCTGCAATGATTATTTTCTAATCGTAATTATGGTTCTGAAGTGAATTCTATTGGTTTTCTCATTGAGTTTTACCACTACCATCCAAACGTGATACATCCGGGAATCGAAACTCTGATCTCTCAATTTAATCGCTACACCGATTGTGCCATTATACCATCAGGCTACTTGACCTTCACTGTCCATTCAGCGCTACTGTGGCATTTACCATAGAGCGGCGTTTTATAAATATGTTTATTATTACTATTATCCCGCCAAGCCATTCTCTGAATGCAATACGTCAAACTCCTTCAATAGAGACACAGCTGCTATGAAAACAATGCACTAGAGAAAACACAAAAATGTCAATCCTACTTAATGTCAATACAATTGTATTACCACTACTATTACAAGTGCTAATCTTTAATACAATATATAGCCTAGTTGAGAGCAACTTTAATACAATATATATAGCCTAGTTGAGAGCAACTTTAATACAATATATAGCCTAGTTGATAGCGATAGATAGGAGAGAGAGTTAGGCGGTTAGGTTATCAAGAACACGATAGAATCAGTTACAAATATTACTGACCAGTGATATATTGTCAACCAATACAGTCAATATTTTAGTTCATTTCTATAGTGAAATCAACCTAATAAAGATAACAATGATCAGCTTAAGGAACTGATTGACCTACAATGGCATTATATAGCAAGTCGTCTATCGCTGACCTACAAAACTGACGCTAAACTGACAGAGACTGATTGAGATTCTAGTGAAAGATGTCATCAGTTAAACGAAGCAGCGAGCCTGCCTTTATATTCGAGGCAGCGAGTATTCATATACGAGGCAGCGAGCCTACCTTCATATACGAGGCAGCGATCCCGCCTTCATATACGAGGCAGCGAGACTGCCTTAATATACGAGGCAGCTACACAGGTCACAGCAGAACCCAAGGTATCTACAGGCCAAAGACATAATTATATTATTTAAGAAAATACGCACGAGAACGTCCCAATCAATACTTCTGCATTTAAACTCTATTGCTATACTGTATAAACATCTAAGTTCATATATCATTTCATTCACATTGTTTCTCTACAAGCAGCTGCTTCTACACATATACCAAGTTCACGGCTAACAAATCCATGTGATACAACATACATACACTGGGCTATCAATTCAGTCATACAATCTATACTACATAGAGCGCAACAGAGTAGAGATAGATTTACTAACATACTGAATTGATAATACTAGCGGAAATAGAAATCATGGAGTAAACACTCAACCCTAGGATAGACCACATCGCATTCACACTCAGTATATTTAGAATGTTTCTTCTCAATTATAATAGCAACAGGGGCAGGTCGAGATTAGGTATGTTAGATGATTTAGAGACCCACTCATATGTGGAAATGAAGAGGAAGGCGGAAGACAGAGAAGAGTGGAGGCGTATTGTACCATGGACCTGCCAGTAGACAGTGCACTAAGAGAGAGATAATAGTAATGTTACATTAGTTTTAAATAAAATTAAACTACAGTAATTTACATAATAATAGTAACCTCCGACAATTTCTATAACGGTGTCATGGCCGGTGTTCGGTCTTCGAGACCGCTTTACAGGTTCCTGGCAGGTTATTATAAATCCATTTCATGGTTAATTATGTATTTGCTATTGATAGCGCCAATCGGCAGCGATACACGATTAACCTTCAATGGGCCCAAGGTGATATCCATCATTACTTGACTAACCTGACCTTTGAACCCAGGCCACTTGTATCCGAGGCGAACACTCTAACCGTTACGCCATATCCCCTCCCTAGATTATTGAATGAAGCGCATATTACATAAGTAATATGCGCTTCATTCTCAGAGCGAGAGTGGGAGGTGTATTTAGTTAATGATTTGGCCTGTATTTAGTTAATGATTATTTACCAAGTGTGCTATGAACTCTACCGTACATGTTATAATATAGTATTTATGCAATGCACGCAAACATCTATGAATACCAAATGTTCTATCCTGACTTAATACCAAACAAGACTTAATACCAACGCTTTGTCCTCAGCCAATGCACACAGATGCAGAAAAACATGCCGATATACTAAGAGAAAGACATACAAACATACAGAGAGGACCACACATCTCAACGTCTAATTACAATTATGCAGAGAGATAAGCGAGAAAACAGTAATTGCTTAGAACTTAACCACAGGGCCGCTCCAATAGCCAGGCTCATTGCTCAACAAAACTCAAGCATAAGCCACTACACTACGACCACAGGATCGTTAGTATTATAAGTGTAACATTAGATAGTCACTGTATTGGCTGGAGCCAGTGGCGAAGTCGGTAAGCTACTCGACCGAGGATCGATATGTGCGGGGTTCAAATCCTGGGCTCGCCCGTCACTGACATCGCTTTCGAGTGAGGAAACTGACGTCAACATTAGCTTTACCATTAGTAGTACTACGATACATACAAAACAAAACCTACAACATGTGCATATTTACATAATTACATCTTGATTGTAACGAGGAGCTCCATTCATTTCTCAGACTAATAACTATAATCCTCACAGACTCAAGTCAATCCTGAGATTCAATTCAAATCTTTAAATTGAATTGAATTAGAATTAATTTCGTTGTCAAATGATGTTAACAGCATATCATAATTGTCAGTCTAGTGTATGTGAGTATAACGTGCTAACAACTAATTGACTTCATTACTTAATTTAATTACACACATTGACTTTGAGCTTCTCGTGTTAAAGAAATATGTACTAGGAAAAGATTCAAGAATGAAAACCATTCATGCATTAGTCCGTTAAGCCATTCACAGAGAAATTTACTAATAATTGTCTCTAAAAACAATTACAACTCAGCCGCCATCTCGCTCTCTAGTGCTCCATCAAAGGACACGACATGGTCCAAGCAACATATTCCTATACACAACTGCTATATAATTTACTACCGTCAATTCAGCCGTCACTGCTTTCAAACCTTGTACGAAATTCAAATTCACTAATGTGTACGTCATACACTAGAAACAACAACAACAACAACGACAGAGCCGTCTACTTAGATAAAAATAAAAATATGAAATAGAACGATAAAAGAAGCTTGATATGTATTGATAGCGAAAAACAGAAAGTAAAAGTCACAGCACTGATTCAATTCTCACACTGATTTCTGCCGATAAAATACGAAACGAAAACTCTAAAAGTACACGGTGATTAAACTGACGGGACTCTGCAAATATCAACCAACTCACAGAATAAAACTAATACGTATCATAATTCAATTAAACTAAAAGCGCAAGTTTTTGTTTACTTACCAAAATAGAAAACTATAAGAATAAGGTCAATTAGTAAATATACTTTAGTGAATATGACCTTAAACAGAATAAGAAGAAAATTCAAATGGATATATATTATATTAAAAGATATATATTATATTAAAAGACAAGTTAGCTTAGATTTATTCCTGTGAGTTGGTCTTCTTTACAAAACACCATTAAAATATATATTTAAATATAATTATGTCTACATAAACACACAAAATAAGTAAAACAGAATAGTTAAGTATTAAATTAAATTGCAGAAAATTCTTGACTACAGTGTGTAATAAAGTTAACATTATTCCCTCTCTCTCTCACTCAATCTCTCTCTATTATTGTACCATGCGGCCGGTCCAATGTCTATATTCATAAAGCATCCTGCTATTTCGCTTACTAGCAGCCATTAGTAATGTTCTTAAAGTAATGAATATAAACGAAGTCTATAAACAAAAGTTTATGAACGTAATAATAACAAAGTCTCTCTGGTTTAGTATAGTAGACTATCACTTAATAGATGTCTAGTCGTTTATGACAACAAATTTACATTTCATATTATCCTTCACAATTTTTAATTACCCTAAAGTTTTTTAAAATCTACAAACAGTTCCATAGTTCTATACGTAACCTTCAAATATAAAACGATCAACATACTAAATTTAATCACAATAATTAGATTATTATGAGCAGTATTCGTCTTTCTCTATTACCTAACAGTGTTAATAGAAACTAAGTGATGTTAAAACTAAGCTATATTAAGAGGGACTAAGTAATGTTAAGACTAAGTTATGTTAATAGATACTAAGCTATGTTAATAGGGACTAAGTAGAGTTCATTGGGACTAAGTTACAGTTGAAGCAGATAACTCGATAAGCTCTTTCACTGGAAAATAATTATAGTGGAATGCTATCAAATTATAATACTTAATTTGCCTAAATCAGCATCATGTAAATAGAGCAATTGTAAAAGTTGCCCAGCGAATCATTCAACACAATTACCATTTAGAGCAGACACTAAACAGCAATGACCTTTCTGCAACTGTCTCAATATATACCTCGAACAGTACAGCAATGACCTTTCTGGAACTGTCTCAAAGTGTAATCAATCAATCAATAAGAATTTAACGTCCGGTTCCTAGCCATAAGGCAATGTCAGGGACGTCTCATGCGTATACCTCTAACAGAACCATGATTCCTATACAAGTGAGACATAAGGCCGTACCTAGCAGATCAATTTATATAGAGCTTGTATCCTATACAGTCTACGACAGAAGATGCATCAATGTGGTGCAATTGAAAGCAAGAAATGACAGAACTACAGCAATTGTACATAATTAGAGTCAGGAGCAACTTAAGCTTTTGATCATGATCAGACTTGTCGTTACTACAGTCATCAACAACAACAACAACAACAATAGTAAAATGTCATGTGAGCAAAGAGTCAGCCACAGTCATTCTGAGACAGAGAGATAGAGAGAGAGAGAGAGAGAGAGAGAGAGAGAGAGAGAGAGAGAAAGATAAGAAAGATAGGTAGAGAGCGAGAGAAAGAGAAGCGTTTCGGGCACTTTTACAATAGGAAATCGCTAGGACAATCAGAGACAAAGAATAAAAAAAGAGAAGGACCAAGAGTGAGATGGAGAGAGAAAGATGGAGCAAGAGACAGAAAGAAAGAGAAGCTCAAAATGGAAAACTGATCATGCAAAACCTCCAATTCAGTCCTTAACTTAACTGAAGAAATCAATCAATCAATGAAATCGTTCTAATATCAATCAGTAAATCGATGTGGTAAAGCATTAACACATATGAATCATTAACTCAAGAACCTATCAATCAACTAATCCATTAATTCTATAAACTGATTGATAAAATTCAAGCAACTAATCAATAATAGTTCACAGAGTTAATCCATAAACCGAATTATCAATCAAACAATTCATTAATAAAATTCTAAAATCAGTTTACACTAGTTTACACCCAATGAGTTCAGTAAATTCTTAATACATAAAATATCAAAAAGGAGCGGCGAGCATCAATCAAAATGATCATACTGACTCGTTTATCATAGATTTGTCATATTGGTATTTCAGTTACAATATAACAGAGAATTAGGAATAAGAGCAAATCAAACGACGAGTCATCGTGTTTACCAGGTGCTTCTTTATAACTCTAATATAATTGTGCCAGGCGTAATATATTGCGGAGGCGTTACATACCATGGACATGCCAATAGGCAGTGCACTAAGTGAGATAATTGTGCCAGTAATTAAATGCAGTGCCACTATTGTGGCCCATCCTACTCAGCGGCACATTTACAACGCCACCTGTTACTCTGAAGCGTGCAAACTACACCTAATGCATCTCTAGTCAAATACCTCAATTCTATAATGTATTGGCTATTGCGACGAGTAATTTCAACAGTAACAATTAAAATGCAGTGTTGCAATAAGCTATATTAGTAATAATACATTTGTAATATACGATGTCGATGAGATACTAGATTCAACGTACTTCTAATGTTCTCTATACAATGCCTATACTAGCAGTGATCAACTTGAGTGGAGAGTATATGAGAGAATATTCCTACAACTAGCTAGATGTTTAAAAGCTAATATCAGTTACACCTTAACATCTATACACGGGAAAACATGCAGTTGGAATGATGTATTCAATCAATCATTCAATCAATCAATTAATGGCTCGCTCGCTCGCTCACTTACTCACTCACTGATCCACTCACTCATTAGGCTCACTCACTCGCCCACTCAATCAAACAAATAAGCAATCAATCAATTAAGCAATGATGACTTAGCGTCCAGTAACTATTTTCCCAGTATCAATTGGCAGTCGCTTCTTATCTCATCACTGATTTATTCTTCCACATTCACGCCAGTACAGAGCGCAGATAAACTGTAACACAGACAGCAACAGCTAGAGAGATAAGTACAGATAGAAATGCATGAAGAGTATCAACGTGTATACTAATGATTCAAGCATATAAACAATACATTATGTCATAGAACGAGGCAGACTGACACTGCGTCAGTGCAGACACACAGACTAATATACATACAAAACACTACACACGCAGACAGAAAGACTGACCGACGAACAAACGAAAGTCACCATCACATAGAGTCACTTAAAAACAGCGAGAGATCCCAATCTCCGTAGCTACAACTTGAGCTCGTTCGCAAGCTTCGACGCAATGTTCTTGAATCCTATCGACGTTCCGCTGATTCGTTTGAACCTAACTCCGTTGAGCGACAGACGCGGCAGCTTACAGACCTCCATCTCCCACTGAACGAGCGAGTCCGTCTTGGGATCCCCGTGCATGCACACGAGCAGGTACTTCTCCGTCTGTTCGTAGTCGCAGTCATTAGAGTCGAGCACCTTCCTGATCTCTCTCATGATCTCGTTCGGCTCCATAGCGCTCGTCGTCTTCATGCTCCACGTGAAGCGAAGTGAGCGAGGTTTTGTCTGGTCGACGCCGCTAGCTCCCCCGGACATGGTAGCACTGCTAGGGGCGGGGCTAACTAGCGAGGTAGCTCCTCCCTCGGCGCCCTCCGGCGGCACGTCCATGCCTGGTCTGTAATTAGGCAGTTAATAAATAATTAATTGTTGAGTTAATTACTAATTAATTGTTGAGTTAATTGATAATTAATTGTTGAGTTAATTAATTAAATTAATTAAATATCATTAATTGTTGAGTTAATTAATCAACTTAAAAGAATCATCGAATCAATATTGTATCGATATTTATTTATCTAACTACATGCATGTTCCAATCGTTAGTATAATCTGTGCTGTGATGAACGAATAAGCGATACTAAAACCTTCACACCTAGTTAACTTAGTTAATCAACCTAAATGAATCATCGAATCAAATAATCTGCTGCTGTGTTTAAAATGTTAAACTGTGGTTAGGTGTCAAAACACAGGAAAGCTATCATATCATTCTCAATTATTATCTATTATTATTTTTCAAGGCAGAAAAATAATGCTAAAACTGATAAAAACTATAAATTGATTAAGTAGCGAAGGTATAACAACGGTAGATAAATAATAAAATCTAACTCAAACTAACGAAGTAGAGCCTAGAGCATCTTATTGGCTGCTACACATTAGGCGATAATAAGCATCTTAGCTTGACGTTAAACACACGAAACCTACATAATGATGCAAATATCATTTTAATACTAAACAGACAATTAAACACGCATATATATATATCTGATATATATATATATATATATATATATATATATATATATATATATATATATATATATATATATATATATATATATTATACTGCCAAGTAAAATAGATATAATATGCGACATAAACTGAACGAGTATGAACGAGTGCTCTTATTAAGAGCTCACAACACTCATGCTCAGATCAACTAGCTCGTCAACAGAGATTCTTACTGAGAGTTGAAACAGACTTAGACTATTGAAGAATTTCTACAGAGGAACTGCCACTCAGCAGAACACTTTAATGAGAGAGACACATATCGTCATACCGCCTGCCAGTCAGCAGAACACTTAAAATGAGAGAGATAAACATCGACAAACCGAGGTTTGGCAAACTTAGACGTGATTTTATTGAAGAGCCCGTGTCTGGCCCCCCCATGTTCCCCACCCTCACCCCCCGAGTAGTCAGGAGTCATGCGCCCCCCCGCCCCCGTGGCGGCCACACTGGTCGTGGGGGGGCGGCGCCTGTCCACCACCTGCCCCCCGTGGAATGTTCTGCGCCCTGAGACCTGACGAGGAAACTTAGAGGAGGGCAGGGGAGACTCGTTCGGCTGTCCGGGCCGAGTAGAGGCTGAGCTGTTGAACAGAGCATAGAAACATCGGTATAAATATAGAACAATATACAGCGCAATACAATCATTGTAAATATAGAACAATATACAGCGTGATACAATCATTGTAAATATAGAACAACATACAGCGTGATACAATCATTGTAAATATAGATCAGCATACAGAGTGCGTAGAGGCAGAGCTGTTGTACAATCATTGTAAATATAGAACAGTATACAGCGTGATTAGAGGCAGAGCTGTTGTACAATCATGGTAAATATAGAACAGTATACAGCGTGAGTAGAGGTAGAGGGTTGTACAATCATTGTAAATATAGAACAATATACAGCGTGATACAATCATTGTAAATATAGAACAACATACAGCGTGATACAATCATTGTAAATATAGATCAGCATACAGAGTGCGTAGAGGCAGAGCTGTTGTACAATCATTGTAAATATAGAACAGTATACAGCGTGATTAGAGGCAGAGCTGTTGTACAATCATTGTAAATATAGAACAGTATACAGCGTGAGTAGAGGTAGAGGGTTGTACAATCATTGTAAATATAGAACAGTATACAGCGTGATTAGAGGCAGAGCTGTTGTACAATCATTGTAAATATAGAACAGTATACAGCGTGAGTAGAGGTAGAGGGTTGTACAATCATTGTAAATATAGAACAGTATACAGAGTGAGTAGAGGCAGAGCTGTTGTACAATCATTGTAAATATATATATTTAGCTTTTATTTCACCATTCAGGTAGCAAGACAAGAAACAAACTACAATACAATCATGCAAGTAAACACATACGTAGTGCTGAAAAAAATAGACACAAGCATACACTCAATCAATAAACTAAAAATGAATAACTAAACCTTAATTGATTTCTAGCGAACCGTCAAAGTAGTTTCGCAATAACGACTTAAAGTCAAGTCTCTCAACTTGTAAGCTCACTGGCAAGGTACAGTTAGGCCTATTAATTACGTTGACGCAGTATTTATTAATCAATGGCAACAACTCTCCACTAAAACAATTAAAGTATTTACAAGAGGTATCAGAAAGACACAATTTCCTCAAAAAATTAAATCTTCTATTTGCAATCTTTAGTTCAATCGGCAATTGACCCGAAAAAACTGACACTGATTAATTGTTTTCTTATCGAATGTACGAAATAACTTGCTAAACAATTGAGAATAAGCATTTTCTAGGCTCTGAATCAGAGACTCTGCCAATTCTACACATTCAGAACCATACAGCAAAATGGGTACACAATATGATTCAACAAGTGAGATAACTACAGAAGGTGCAACGTTGCCCCCAATTTTTCTGAAGATAGCGTTAAGTGCCCTAAAAAATTTATGTTTACGATTTTGAATATTAATTTTGAAACTTTTTGATGACACAAAAACTAATCCCAAATAACGTATTTCATTAACCCACTCGATGCTTCTGTTATCAATTATCATACTAATGGGCTTAATATTATGTCTAGGACCAATTCTAATGCAGAATATCTTACTACAATTAACACTTAAACCTACACTAGTGATACACTAGAACCTACACTAATTCATTTGTGCTGATTTCAATTAGGGACTGTAAATCTGTAACAGTCAACGATAATAATGTTAAATCGTCCGCATACATAAAGGAATTGCAGCACAGAGAAGATACGAAACAACCAATTTTGGATTTTTCAAGCTTAACTAGCATATCATCGACACATACAGCAAACAATATTGGAGATAAAATACCGCCCTGTCTTACTCCCGAAGTAACAATAAAACTACTTGATACAGCATCATTCCACTTAACACGCGAATTTAATTTGCCGTACCAATTTAACAATAGTTCAATTAGAACTCTTGGTAATTTTCTGTTCATCAATTTGCAAAATAGCATTTTGAAATTAATTTTATCAAATGCTTTTGATACATCTAACGAACAAATATTTACAGTAGAGCTTTTAGTTGTGAAATATTCAATAGTTTTTCTTAAAGAATAAATTGCGTTACTACATCCCACTTTTTTGTTTAAAACCAAATATTGACGAACGGATGTCAGGAAATTAATTATTAATATAATTGCCTACATAACGTAGTATACAACTTTCAAATATCTTGGACAGCATGCAACTAATTGTTATTCCTCTATAATTTTAAATTTTAACATGATCACATTTCCTATCACCTTTAGGAATCAGAATAATTATCCCCTCCCCAAAAGCAGCAGGAACATACTTTAATGCCACAATTAAGTTAAACAGCATAGTGATGCAACTGCAAACAATAGGATGAGCATATTGAAGATGTTCACATGTAATATTGTCCATTCCAGAGGCTTTGCCTTACTTCAACTTGTTTATAACATCATCAACGGTAGCAACTTCAAATTTTATATCCAGATTATCGCCAATATAGTTGGAAAATCTTTCTTCAAAATTATCACCCGAATCACCGGAATTTTCGTTGTACAATTTTGAAAAAAATTCCGCGAAATTATTAGCAATTAAATTACTATCATTAATGTTATTAATTAAAGTGCAACATTTAGACTTAGAAGCGCCAAACTTTGCATTCCAAACGTGCCAAAAAGTGTTATTATCTTTATTTAAGAGGGCCTCATGCAGTGAGTTAGAGAGCTGATTTCTTTCAGTTTTTATTTTATTAGCTAAGAATGATCTATATTCACGTTTAGCCTTCGCTTTAGCTATATAGATATCTCCAGATTTGGGACGTCCTGATTCTTTCCACACACTGTGAGTCTGAATAGATTTTACTTTTAAGGTATTACCTTCGGCATCCCACCAATGTTTGTAAAAATTGATTTTTTTTTACCTTAACATTTTCAGCGGCTGCTTAATTTAAACATAGAATTATGGTTCCATAAAAGTGTTCTATAACATCATTGCTTGAAACATGACTAGCACGTGCACACGATGCCACAAAATGTTTCATATTATGCCATAATGGTGTGAACAATGCATACGTAGAATCATAGTACAATTTCAAATCGCTGTGGTCCCAACGCAAAACATTATGAGAGTGATTAACCTTAGGCCTACTCTGCTCCTGAACGAAGTTGTCCGTTGCTGATATCACTTTAGTCAGGTCAATACAATCACTGATAGTTAATAAGATAGGATTATGATCTGACATATTTAAAGGACTATCAATGATATTGCAATCTTGAACACTTACATAAAGATTCCTACTAATAATAAAGTAGTCTATTAAACTATATCTGCCAGCTGCTTCATTGGAAATGTGTAATCCAATGAATCAGCATTAGATAAAAAGTTAGCACATAATAGCAAATCACTTTGAGACATAAACTGTTTAAACGCAGTTACAGACCAGTCATTTTTTCCGCTTATGAGATTTAGATTTAAATCACCTCCTAAAACAATATTGCAATCATTAAACTCCTGAATTGCAATTTCAATTTCAGTCAGGGCATCGTTAAATATTTCTCTATCGAATTCCGTTTTAATATTTGGCAAATAAACATTTACAAATAAAGTTTTACCAAGTACAATACAAACAAATCTCTCACACGCTTTAGTGCATTTTATAAATTTAACTAAATCAAGTTTAATTAGCACTCCTACTCCCCCACTTGGGCGCCCAATTAAAAGAGACGAGGAGACCTTATGTTCCATAGCGGAGATCCCGTAAAACATATAATTGTCTGACAATTTCTCAATTTTGTGCATATTGTCAGGAGTAAGCCACAGTTCTTGTAAGAATATTATATCTGGTGTAATTATAGAACAATATACAGCATGATACAATCATTGTAAATATAGATCAGTATACAGAGTGAGTAGTGGCAGAGCTGTTGTACAATCATTGTAAATATAGAACAGTATACACAGTGAGTAGAGGCAGAGCTGTAGTACAATCATTGTAAATATAGAACAGTATACAGCGTGAGTAGAGGCAGAGCTGTTGTTCAATCATTGTAAATATAGAAGAGTATACAGCGTGAGTAGAGGTAGAGTGTTGTACAATCATTGTAAATATAGAACAGTATACAGAGTGAGTAGAGGCAGAGCTGTTGTACAATCATTGTAAATATAGAACACTATACAGAGTGAGTAGAGACAGAGCTGTTGTGCAATAATTGTAAATATAGAACACTATACAAAGTGAGTAGAGGCAGAGCTGTTGTACAATCATCATTAACATCGTTGTAAATATAGAACAATATACAGCACGTCAATTACTAACTACCACATATAACATAGCATATACGTCACTTTCCATATACAATACACTGCAAATGTATTAAATTAATTATTAATTAATTAATTATCAACTATTAATTAAATTAATTATAAATTAATTATTAATTACCCAGTATTGCATAAACTTTAGGAAAACTTAACTTCAGAACAAAGTTTTAAAATATAAACAAGTTTGTTTAACTAGAAAGCAAAGAAAAAGCAGGAGGATCAGAATCGGAAATTAAAAGAATTGCTCTAGCAGGAGCAGCTTTCAGCAGAAAGCAGAAAATCATGAGAAGACGTGATGTAAAACTTGAGATTAAACTAAGGATTCTTAAATCCTGCGCGATACCAGCAATAATCTATGGATGTGAATAGTGGGAACTAACAAAGGCAATGGAAAGAAATTTTAATTTTACCAAAAACAAATGGCTAAGGAGAATACTCTAAGAATCAGTTATAAAGACCACGTAAAAAATGAGAACATTAAGATAAGAACAAATCAACCAATGGTCAGTGAAATAATAATCAAAAAAAGAAGAATGAAATGGGCTGGACATTTTATGTGCAATTGACAGACAAAGGAGGTGGAGTCCAATTGACAGAGAGATCAGAGCACGTACCTCAGTCTATTAGAGGAGGCGGAGTCTACTTGACAGACAGATCAGATAACGTACCTAGGTCTATTAGAGGAGGTTGAGTCTAACTGACAGACAGATTAGATTACGTACCTAGGTCTATTAGAGGTGGAGTCATGCATGGAGACGGTCTCGGAGAGTTCGCTGGTTTGTCTCAGTGGACCTCCAGGTATTGCAGAGCTTTGAGCGGCAGAAGACGCTCTGTACTGAGCCCCTCGCGTTCTCACCGCTCCACCAGCCGTCGCTGGTCGCTCCATCGTCACGTTCAGCAGCTTACTGCAGTCAATCAATCAATGAATCTGTAACCAATCTATTTATCAATTAACCAATCGATCTATCAATTAAAACATTGATCTATCAGTAGTCAATCGATCTATCAGTTAATCAATCGTTCTATCAATTAACCAATTAATCTAGATATCGATTAACCAATTGATCGATCGATTTATCAATCAATTCATCAACTTAATAATCAATTCCTAAAATAAATATATTAATTAAAAATTGAATAATAATATTGCTACTACGTAATACCTATAAGATTAACTATCAAATTATCTGATTTACAATCCATTGATAGCTAGTAAATCCAAGATGACCACAAGCATATCAAAGATGACCACAAGTATATCCATGATGACCACAAGCATATCCAAGATGACCACCAGTCCAGCTTTCACAAAACAATTGCTAATATGAAATAACTACCAGAGTTAATAACACTAAATCGTAATTAGGGTGTGAAAGCAAACTTTTTCAGTTCAGGGCTGGGATTGGCAGAAACGGTAGCTCTGTTAGAGCGATCCAGAGAGGCTCCTCTCATTGCAGGTGTGCCAATCCCACTACTCTCTGCGTTGTTGAAAGTCGTTCTCCTCTGAACTGGGACCTTGTCCCCCGCCCCTCCCAGGCTGGCCCTGCCCGTCGCGCCCCCAGCCCTTCTCACCAGCTGAGCGCCCCCCGACGATCTCCCAGCTGTCCCCTGAATTGTCAAATACACTAAATATGTGTAAAAGCAGGTAAGGCTAGTGTTAACGTCAGTTTCCTCATTCGAAAGCGATGTCAGTGACGGACGAGCCCAGGATTTGAACCCCGCACATACTGATCCCAGCTGTGCCCTTAATTGTGAAATACACGAAATACGTGTCGTCAATAGATAGATCGTACTTATCATAGTGGTATGGCTAAAGTCACTGGCGACGTCGATAAGATATTCAATCGCGGATCAGTATGTGCGGGTTCAAATCCTGGACTCAGGCCCGTTACTTACATCGCTTTTGAGTGAGAAAACTAACGTTATCCTTAGATCTACTAGTTTTTTTGGTTTATAATAAATAAATAAATGGAGAATTGATACGCAGCAGATGGGCTGGAGCCAGTGGCGATGTCGGTAATACACTCGACCGCGGATCAGTATGTGCGGGGTTCAAATCCTGGGCTCTCCCATCACTGACCTCACTTTCGAGTGAGGAAACTGTCGTTAATATTAGCTTTACCAGTAGTAACGCAACAGTAACAGTATGACTTGATATGGCATATGAAAGGTGAGACAAGGCAGGGATAGATACGTGTTCTACATGAGTAGTACTTATACAAGAATTTTAAAATAAATATTATGAAAAAGTCTTAAAACATGATATTACAAATTTATATAGCTGAATCATAACAAATCACCGTACAGCAATCAAAGAACTTATGCAACATATTTATAAGAGAAACCAGTGCACGTTCTTGACAACGACTCAGTCGATGAGAGACTCGACTTAAGCTTGGTAGTAACAATAATAACAATAACAACAATTAGAGTACTACAGTCATCAATGACAACATCGAGCATTATTAGAATTACTAGTCGAATCAGAGTGGAACAGCAACAACTAACCCTGGCGAACTCAGTAATTCCACCAGTCACTGGTGTGCTGGTGCCACTAGCTGGAGCACGTGATCTGTGCGGTGCGGTGGGCGGAGCCTCTTTGCCAGTAGAAGCTGTGTCCCCTCCCCCTGACGCTACACTGCTCGCCGCAGCACTGCCTGCAGCAGAGGCTGTGGTGGGTCGTCTTGTACTCACAACTAAAACAAAAATCAGGGTGTTTAGTTTATGGTAATTATTTAGAAATATTGTTCAGGATCATCTTGTATTGTCTCTACCAGCAGTTTGTACAACAAATTTAACCGAAGAACACTTTCACCAAATGCTGTGCATTAGACGATAATGTTGACAAACAGTTGAGAAACAGTAGAGAAACAGTAGAGAAACAGATGACAAACAGATTACAAACAGTTGAGAAACAGTTGAGAAGCAGTTGAGAAACAGTTGAGAAACAGTTGAGAAACAGTTGAGAAACAGTTGAGAAACAGTTGAGAAACAGTTGAGAAACAGTTGAGAAACAGTTGAGAAACAGATAAAAACAGATAAAAAAACAGTTGAGAAACGATTGAGAAACAGTTGAGAAACAGTTGAGAAACAGTTGAGAAACAGTTGACAAACAGTTGACAAACAGTTGACAAACAGTTGACAAACAGTTGACAAACAGTTGACAAACAGTTGACAAACAGTTGACAAACCGTTCCTCTGGTTCTGGCTGGTAGCTGAGGAGCTGCGCTGGACTCTCGTAGAGGCAGCTGCACTGCTGTTCACAGCAGCTGCAGCAGCTGTTGATGTAGGCCCAGCTGCTGTGGATGAGGGCTGGGTCTGAGACTGTGTCATTGGCCCCGAGTTCTCAGTGGCGCCCACTGCCCCGGTGTTGTTGGTCGTGCGATGAGTTGAGGCAGACGTGGACGATGTAGTGGACGTCTGCATCGTGCGTAGAGACAGGCTGCTGCCCACTGGTCCCTCTGTGCCTGCGTCTGCATGCTAGCAGTCAATCAATCAATCAATCAGTCAATCAATCAATCAATCATCAATCATCGTGCATAGAGACAGGCTTCTGCCCACTGGCCCGTCCGTGCCTGCGTCTGCATGCTAGCAGTCAATCAATCAATCAATCAATCAGTCAATTAATCAATCAATCAATCATCGTGCATAGAGACAGGCTGCTGCTACAGGCCCGTCCGTGCCTGCGTGCTAGCAGTCAATCAATCAGTCAATCAAGCGTCTGCGTGATAGCAGTCAATCAATCAATCATCAATCTATCAATCAATCAGTCAATCAATCTATCAATCATGGTGCGTAGAGATAGGCAGCCTACTGTAACATTTGCACTAGCATCTGTATGCCATCAGTCAATAAAGAATAAACCAAAATATTAAAAATACAATAAATCAATCAGTAAATTAATAAATCAATCATTTAATGAATCAATCAATTACAAATTTAAATTAATTTCTAACAATATCCAAAGCACCTTAGAATATAGAACTGATCCAAAAATTGCTGAATGGAATAAAACAGAAGGAATAAAATTAAATAGATGGAATAAAATAGCTAGAGATAGTAAAATATGGTAACGCTAAGATTAACGTCAGTATCCTATATCGAAAGCGATGTCAGTGACGAGCGAGCCCAGGATTTGAACCCCGCACATACTGATCCGCGATCGAGTATCTTACGACTCCGCCACTGACTCCAGCCAGTGGCGAAGTCGGAGTATAGACATATATAAAAGAATAGTTGCAGTATAGACGTACATCAGAAGCTCTACGCCCCAGTAGCAGATAGGTGGCTGTTAGCTCATTGTATTTATTCAGCGACAAAGCTTCTTCGATGTCCTTACGAATATAACCCATCTGCACCATTTTATCTGTAATAATAGCAAATAGCTTCATCATCTTTAAGTACATGACAAAATTTAGTCGTATTGTCTAATATTAACAGATTTAAGTTAAGCTTTCAGATTAGGGATTTAAATATCTCATGATAATTTTAATTCATAGTCAATAAGATGACAAGATAAAGTTAATTAGGCAAATTAGTTGATTAGCGACGTTCAGATACCATGATAACATACCAGTATTAATTACTCATGAATGCTTTGATAGAACGTTTACAATACATGTGTATATCACGTCTAGGCATCTTTTCTTGTTAATAAAACAACAGTATATATTTAATATAACAAGATTTAAAGAGGCTGTAAAGATAACAACATAGGGTACAGATAATATAGGTAATGTCACAAGATTTCATCAGCGGTTTCCGCCTGAACGATGCGCAGTGTGCATCATAGAACGTCTAGCGGAGTTGAGTTACTACTAAGATACTTCGCTACTGGCTCGAAGTCGGTAATATACTCGACCGCGAATCAGTATGTGCGGGGTTCAAATCCTGGGCTATCCCGTCGCTGACATCGCCTTCGAGTGAGGAAACTGACGTTAACCTTAGCTTTACAAATTTGTTATTCTGTAGGCTTAGCTTTAAATGTAAAATTGCGATATTGGGCTTCATCATTGTCTCATTTAATTTTTTAATTAAAACACTATTTAATTAATTAATGTCATTGATCCTTATTTTTTTAAAAGAAGTAAGTAAGCATTATAGTGAAATGATCAACTGTGTTGATATCTATCACATTTTAATACAACATGTTTAAACGGTTAGGCAATTTAGACCATTTACTATCATTTATTATTATTATTTATTTACTAGCAAGGTGATATTTTACTCCATGCATTAATTATTAATTTAATTTAAATTGACCACATTGTTTCAAAACTAAAACTTTGAATACAGACACACTTTAAAATAATTATAATAAGATAAACTCATTATCCGCACTTAAAATTATAAATATCCAGTACAATTCTATCAGTGGTCTAAGCTTTCTCAGTCAACTCGACAACAGGGCAATGTATATATTTAAAGGTTTAAAAGTAAATCATACAAAGCTTTTTCCAAACTTAAATTCAATACTTAAAACAAACTCAAATTATCCAACTTCTCCGTGTTTCAGAAATTTATCCAAGCTCTGGAATGAAACCTTGCAATTGTAAATAAATTATAAATTAGCGAAGGGAACAGAAATATTGTAAAAACAAAGTATAAGTTAATTCATGCTGACTAGCCAAAACTAAGAGTTCTGTAACGGATTAGGAGTTGTTAATAAACATGCTTGTTATACATGACAACTATTTTAAAGAGACAATAATTGATAGTTCATCTATACAACTAAATATTTTATATAAAGTCTGATAAATATTACTAGAAGTGACTATGACTAATAATAATTTTTAACAGCAGATCAGAGTTAAAAGCCGTATTGTGTCCGGGTTGCTTGAAGAACAGACCAACTGTGTAAATATGCACGTGTCGTACAATGCGACTAAAACACTAAGATTCAAACCCACGTCAGAAATGGCATTCGATTGGTGAGCGCCTAGGCTCCAGAAATTGCTACAAAAAACTTAAAGGAATGGACAAACTTCAAAAGTAAATAGGAGATTGACTGATGATATAGCGTGGAACAGAGAGGACTGGAGAAAGGCTATTCTTATCTTGACCCTGGTTAAACTGGGATTTAAGGGAAGATGATGATGATGATAAAGATGATGATGATGATGATTATGATGATGAACAGAGCTAAATGCATTGAATGTATCTAGACGAGTAGTACCTATGAGACGATTGTTGTTGTTGGTAGTGATGATAACATTGTTCAGCGGCTCTTCATAGGGCTTCAGCTTAGAGTCCTCATACCCAACATTTAGCCACGGATCGTTCATTATAACCTAGTAGAGTATGACAGCGTCCACGTTCAGTTAATCATTAGTTACTACAGATAGCATTGTAGAGCAGTAGAATGTGGAGGTTCAGTTAATCACTAGCAGTGGATAAAGCGGAAGTTGAGAGCTAGGGGAACGGTCAGATAGTTTCAGGCCCCCCTGTATTGTATCTACAGATCTCCTAGTATCTATTTTGGGCCACTAGCAGGGGTACGCACCTCAGAAAAAGTGAGAGATGGGGGAACCGAGTTCCCCTCTACTTTAACCACTGGTCACTAGTTACTAGTGTTAACCGCCCGTACAAATATTGGTGCAGTAAGCTTGTCACCCACGGTTAAAACGAAGCTCACAATTTAATAAAAAGACACCACTTTTTAGAGAATTTCTAAATTAAATAAATTTTTATCCTGTTGGCTATGCAATATGTTTCCACGATCTAATTTAACTAACATGCTGGTCAGAAATAAACGGTTATAAGCTTTAGCTGTATCTGTATAGGTACAGAAAACTAGGACGAGAAAGAAAGCTGAAACAAGGAATCACAACTAAACTAACTAACTAAAACAAGTTACTAGAACTAGAAGAAAAAACTAGTTAGAAGACCTAGGGAAGCTAAACAGAACAAAACAGACACAGAAAATAAGTGCCAGCATAGCAGCATGAGAGAAGAACTAGACTATAGGGGTTCAAGGACTGTGAAGCAAGAATACTGGCCGCGAATAACACATCACAATAAGATTTTACTCTAGAAAATAACCAAGAATAGATCAGAACCATAACAGAAAAAAATAAAACCAATAGATACGGGCATAAAACTACGACAGTATACAAATAACATCAACACGCAAGTTTAAATAGAGACAAATAACCCAACAAACGAGCAAAAATCTAGAAAATTATTAACATGCGAGACCTGAACTACAAAAACATCATGCCACTAAGAAAATCTAGAACAAAACAATTTGAAGATATTGAGAGAAAAGTACACGATTCAATCAATACTAGGCAGGCACTAGCTTAACGACAAGCACAGAGGCATGCTACTAGACGACGAGTAGGCAACAACTAGACCAGAGGGACAAGGATCTATAGCATGCTACCGATACACAGTCTAGCACAGTCTGTACCTATTCTAGCCTCGTCATTGCTATCAGCGGGGGGCTCTATGTAAGGCTTTAGCTCATCATCATGCCCATAACCCATCCACTTGTCTCTCATTATTTGCTGTACGCGTTGAGCACAACAGAGCAAACGTTTTATTTTTTTTTTATATTTTCCATACAGTAGCAATGCTGTCAGAGACTGTAGAGCTTTGAGCCTGTAACTTCTAGCTTCTCAGGCAAGAGCGCAATCAACTCAGCCACGTGACTCTTTAACACAGCAACACCACCAGCTATGCTAGTTTGTCATAGTGCACAAAGATTAAGAAGTCAAAATTTAATCAACTAAAATATATATTTATAAACCATTCTATATATTAATTACATTATATTGATACAGTAATTAGACACTGATGTAAAGTCCTCAGTAAAAGTAGATGAAAATAGGTAGGGCTACAATTAAATAAGCCATATAATAGCAGAGATGTAGTCCTTAGCCGATGAATCGAGTCAAATGGTGTTCAAAAGAAAAGTTCTAGAAAAGTTCCTGTCAACAGAGCTACAGTCAAAATACAAGCAGCGATCTCAATGACCCAATCTATTTGCAAGCACCTGCCGTATTAATAGATACTATTACAATGTTTGCGGCCCTGAGATAAACTCATCTGGCAGAAGTTTCACTAGCAGAGTTGGCACAGATAGACAGTTGATAAATGTATTAAGAAATAGGAAGAAGAGATGAATAGGACACATTCTAAGGGGGGAAGGTCTATTAAAAGAGGTCATAGAAGGTAGAATGAAACGAAAAGGAGGCAGGGGCAGGCCGAGACTACGTATGTTAGATGATTTAAAGACCCACTCATATGTGGAAATGAAGAGGAAGGCGGAAGACAGAGAAGAGTGGAGGCGTTATGTACCATGGACCTGCCAGTAGGCAGTGCACTAAGAGAGAGAGAGAAACAACTACAGCAGTTCTATTGTTGAAGTTGAACGACACGACGGTTCGTATGCCACGGGTTTGAATCCAGGCCAGGCCATCTCTTAATTACTTTATGAGAAAACGCTTAAAGTAGTAACTTACAAAGACAAACGAAAGGACAGCCTGACCAAATATTTGATTCAATTTCTCACAGTTAAAGACACAGCAGTCTTTCTGATTATCACAAGACCGGTTGAAGTGATTAATTAGTTGATTGATTGACAGATAGATCGATTATCACGTGATCGATTGAACTGATTGATTGACTGATTAACAGATTGATCGATTATCACGTGATTGATTGAACTGATTAATTAATTGATTGAATAGCAGATTGATCAATTACACTGCTTTACAGAAATTTTGCACAAGTTACAACATTATATTTTTCTTTTGTAATTTTTTGCGCTGATTTCAAATCTGCTTTTGGTTTTGCTCCATCACCCTCAGTTGCTGAGATATTAAGACTTATATGATTTTAAAGTTTTAGAGAATTATAATTTTTTAACAAATATTTTAGTCAAAATATGTATTATATATATAATTATATAACTTCAATTTAGTAATATAAAATTAGTATATATCTTATATATTAGAGAATAAAGTTAAATATTAACTAAGTAGAATGGATTTCTACTTTTTATGTAATTTCAACAGTCTAGTAAGCATTATAATGAGTGAATTTAGTAACTTAATTAAACACCACAATTTTACTTCGCCTGTAATTAATAAAAGCAGTACACGCCAATATCAATTATTTTGCTAGTCTAACTTGTTAAGTTATAGTCAGAGTGTACTAGATATAGGTGTTGCAACAGTAGCTCGAGTGTGTCGTATCGTCCTGAAGAACCTTGGTGAGCTTCTGAACCTTGACGTTAAGCACAATACCACCTTCCTACCTTCTGTCTCCAGTAAAAATGGCCGCAACGTCAACGTCAATTTCAAATCGCACTGGAGGATCATCAAAGTCTGCTAGGTGTTGTTGTGTGAGCGATCCAGACAAGTTCCGCAACGTCTGTGGAGAGTTTGTGCCCAAGAAGAACATGAGAAAGATCTCAATCCATGATCGAGCAGCATATCATCTTTACTTTGGGTGTAAAATGGGCAATCAAGATAAACAGTGGGCTCCACATGTAATCTGTTCTACATGTTCAACATCACTCGTAAATGGTTGCATGGTAGAAGGAAATCTATGCCGTTTGCTGTGCCCATGGTGTGGCGTGAGCCTCTTGATCATGTCACCGACTGCTACTTCTGTTTAAGCAATATAGCTGGCTTTCATGTCTAGAATCGTTGTGATATTACATTGTGATATTGCTTCAGCCAGGAGACCAGTCCCACATGGTGAGGGTCTTCCAGTACCTCAACCACATGTGTCGTATGTTCCTGCAACTGAGAAAGAATCTGCTGTGAATATTGACGGAGATATATTACTCAGATTACATCCAGGATGACAATAGTGAGCCGCACTTGATAACAACTGACGAATTGAACGATCTTGTGCGTGAATTGTCTATTTCAAAATCGCAATCAGAACTACTGGCATCAAGATAGAAGGAATGGAACCTGCTGCAGAAGAGAACCTTTAACGCTGTGGTTAGTGGTTTTCTGGGAAACCATCGTGTTCCTAACCGCAAAAAATGTGTAAGGAACATGCTGGAGTGCTATCGGCTAATGGGATGCAATATGTCACTGAAAATACACTTTTTGGATTCCCATATTGACTTCTTTCCAGAAAACCTCGGAGCTGTTAGGGATGAACATGGAGATTAGATTCCATCAGGACATACCGGTCATGGAGTCACGTTACCAAGGTAAATGGAATGCCTCAATGCTCGCGGGCTATTGCCGGACGTTGTATCGTGATGACACGGATGCAGAACATAGGAGAAAGTCAAACACTAAGAGATTATAGAAATTTTAAGTAGTTCTGTAGACTTATTTATAGGCTGGACTAAGTTTACTTAAGGTTTTTACCTTATCTGAACGTTTTACTAAGAATACTAAAAATTTGATTGTAAACGCTACAGAATTACATATGAATATACAGCTTATTTTGGTGCGTTGTTGGTAAAATTTCAAACTGAGATACCTCAAAAACTGAGGGTGACAGAGAAAAACGGAAAATAGATTTGGAATCAGCATATAAAACTTTACTAAAGACACCCTATACCATTGTTTGTGCGCTCCGAAAAAATTTTTGTAAACCAGTATTATCAAATGATCGATTACACTGATTAATTAATTGATTGATTACCTCTAGACTGGCTCTCTTGAGAGGATTGATGACAAGGAATTTCTTGAGAAGATTCTCGCAGTCAGTCGACATGTAGAAAGGTATTCTGTACTTACCTCTCAGCACTCTCTCTCTCAGCTCCTGCACGATTAATAATAGTTTACTTAATAATAATAATAATAATAATAATAAGAGGCCCCTCAGCACACATCACTACAGATACAGTCAGTCGACATGTAGAAAGGTATTCCGTACTACTCTTCAACACACAATTAAGGCGGCGTCAAGTTTTAAATACAGTTAGTTGATGAAATAAAGGTGTCTAAGTACCTTGAGATTTTGCCCGTCGAATGGCAGCGAGCCACTGACCAGTGTGTACAGTATGACACCAAGACTCCATACGTCTACCTCAGGGCCATCATACTTCTTACCTACATATCAATCAACCAATCACAGTTGAGCACTTCTTACCTACGTATCAATCAACCAATCACAGGTGAGCACTTCTTACGTACATATCAATCAACCAATCACAGGTGAGCACTTCTTACCTACATATCAATCAACCAATCACAGTTGAGCACTTCTTACCTACATAACAATCAACCAATCACAGTAAAGCACTTCATGGCAGCCTGCCCACTATACGACGACCACTGTCAAATTTACTATAACTATAACAATATAAATGAGATTTCAACTCAGTCTCTAGCCACAACATCATAAATGTTATATCAAGGACATCTGATTACATGACCAAATTTAAACCCAAATATAAAAAATAGATTCCCCACCCAGGTATGGCACTAAAATAGTCCATTAAGGTGCTGAATAGGCCGTAAAGAGCCAAAACAAACAAAACAATCAACCAATCAAATTATGCAATTAACCTTCTGATGTATCGGTTGATTGTAAATCTTAAATACCAGTAGGAATAGCAGAAGTAAATCAATCAATCATAGACTGCGAGCTAACTGATTGGTTGATTGATTGACTGATCGATTGATTGATCAGTTAAACGATTGATTGACTGATCGATTGATTGACTGATTGATTGATCGGTTGATTGATTGATCGATCGGTCAATCGATTGATTGATTGATTACCCTGGAACAGTTCAGGAGCGGCATATGGAGGACTGCCGCAGAACGTGTCAAGCTTGTTACCAATCACAAACTCGTTGCTGAAGCCAAAGTCAGCAATCTTTATGTTGAGATCTGCGTCCAACAGCAAATTCTCAGCCTGACAAATCAATCAATCAATCAATCAAAACTAGTAATTAAATGATTAATCATAGAATAGGCATGACAGTCAATAGGTTAAATCTTTAAAAGTCCACACAAAACTCTATCACCATCATCATCCTCCTCACTTGAATCCCAGGTTAACCAGGGTCGTGATACAAATAGACTGTCTCAAATCATCTCTGTCCTACACCACACCACCAGTCAATCTCCTATTTGAGACAGACTTTTCCATTCGTTTAAATTTTGTAGCAATTTCTGGAGCCTTGTCGCTCACCAACCGAACAAGCCCTTTCTGACGTTGGTATGGATCTTAGTGCTTTAGTCGCCATCTAGGACACGTGCAGTCACCGGTTGTTTAATTCTTCAAATAACCCGGACACAACACGGGGACACCAAAACTCTATCAATTTGATTAATATTCACACAAATAATTAATTATTCTATTTGTTTGCAAAATACCTATCAATTTCATAGCATTTTATCTAACTGCTTCAGCAAAATGTGATTATGAGGCTAAATTGAACTTCCATAAACAATGAGTTATATAATTTTTATTTCTATTAATCCTTGGCATAAATTTAAAGAACTCATTTCTTAGCCTTAATTGATTACTTTTTGTAAATAGAAACTAATTCTTACAATTACAATGGAAGTAATCAGACTGTTTGCAATAATAAAAGAAGACGTACAAGTTAACATAAGACTGGAAGCAGTGCAGTAGGCACCTCTATAGCCTAGAAGTCACCTTTAAATAACATTATAATATTCTTCATATTGTCAAAACAGAGATTCGACTAGAGATATTCAATTCATGTCGCAAACAACAACATCTTATAAATCTTAACAACAACGACTACTTAGAATCCCTCAATTTATTAAAGAATGCATCAATTAATTGATTCCGTAATTTCACTAGTCTAGTACTAGATTAAGTAGTCACTAGTCTAGTACTAGATTAAGTAGTCACTAGTCTAGTACTAGATTAAGTAGTCACTAGTCTAGTACTCGATTAAGTAGTCACTAGTCTAGTACTAGATTAAGTAGTCACTAGTCTAGTACTGGATTATGTTCTTTAATCTAGTACTAGATTAAGGAACAAACAAGTGAACTTCAGAGCTTATCGTTAAGATACAGAGAAATAGAAGTATGTATTGGAGAAAGAAATACTGAAGCACTTTAAATAAACAACAACAACAAGAGGCATACCTTTAGATCTCGGTGAACTATATGCTTCTGATGACAGTATTGCACGGCTGATACAATCTATACACACACGTATATATAAAAATATATCAACAAGTATCACATATTTAAGTTCTGCAATGTAGCTAATATTACAACCGTCAAGAACTAATAGAATGAGTAATGCAGGTATTTGATAAACTGGCTTTAATCCGTCGATCACTTACACCTCTGATGCGGGGTATATGAATCAGAAATCTCGTATTCACTTTTTTATTTTTTATTTAGCGTATGCGTTAATCCAGATAGTTGCTTCACTTGTTAGGCAACTTTGCGTAGACAGTCCACCCGGTAGGCAGGTTAGAGGGCACTCCTCAACGATATGCTTCATGTTTTGAGATTGACTGCAGTCGCAAAGCGGTGAATCACAGATACCCCAGCGAAACTCACTTTCTCTGCATCTACCATGACCCGTACAGAAACGATTCAAATGGCACCAACTTCCTCTGCAGAGATTCATTCCTGGTAGCGCTTGATACGGATCCTAAGAAATGTTATTCTTATTTTAATTATTTTATTATTTATTAGAAATGTTAGTCAGGTCCCTACCTGTCTGAACTTAGCCCTCGCCTCTTTCTCCTTCATCCGTCCGTGAGCCACCAGGTAGTCAAACACTTCACCTGTTAGATAACAAATAACAGAATTAACTAATCAGTTAATTATCTACATAAATAAGCCACTAGGTAGTCAAACACCTCACCTGTTAGATAACAAATCACAGAATTAACTAATCAGTTAATTAACAATATAAATAAGCCACTACCTAAGTAAAACATATCTCCTATTAGATAACACATACAATTACTACTAACTAATTAGCTAAACACAAAAAAAATTTTAATCACAGAACAGACACATCTAACGATCACTTTTGTCTTTCACACACAAGCTTTTGTAAATAGTTTTTGATAACATTTTTTTAGAAATTAGTGCTGTAACTGCGCTATTTCTACTCTAAAAATAGCAACCGGTTCTAAACCTGGAATATAATGTAATCATGGAAACACATCCGTTTGCGCTATTACGTTTCAGTTAAACTTAAACTTGTTATATTTTCAGATCTTTGGGTGAAATTCATGATATATTATAATTACTTTCCTACAGGACATACCTTTATTTCACGAACAATTAATTTTTAAAGAATATTCAACAAATGGATATGAGACAGTACTGACCTCCACTGGCGTATTCCATAATGA
The DNA here is from genome assembly GCA_905160935.1 of Enchytraeus crypticus. Lineage (NCBI taxonomy): Eukaryota > Metazoa > Annelida > Clitellata > Enchytraeida > Enchytraeidae > Enchytraeus > Enchytraeus crypticus. The sequence continues at coordinate 59,569 of CAJHZI010000568.1, forward strand.
GATACAACGTCTTTTCTGACTCTATCACCTCAAATAACTTAACTACAACATCAAAGCATTGATATAGATATGACAATAATAATAATATTAAAGGTTTAACGTCCGTTAAGCAAGGAGGAACGTTGCCACCCTTTGCTCTCTTCAGAACGCAAAGAACTGATGATGATGAACGTCGGTTAAACCTTTATTACTATATTAATTTATTATTACCTTTATTATATATTATTAAATGACAAAAATCAATTGTGCAATCGTTAAATCAATCCTCTCCTGTAGATTGCGTGTTCTGATCTATGTTAAATATCTCTTAGATTTTGATAATTTAGAAATGTTAATGTATGATAATGCTTTGGTCTTTGAGATGCTCGTTGTTGTGTATTCAACTGCATATACTTGCTTTACTTTATGTAATAGCTGTAAAGTATAGAGGAGCTTTTTCTAATATACCCCATTGACACTTCAATAGAATTATTAAAAGAAACCTTTCCTGATAAAAACATTAAATTCACAATAATACTTTTATAAAATATTTTAGTATTAATTAATAAATTGCAAATGGAAAATTTTTCGTTTTGATTTAAATAACAGATACTACTAGATTTGCCTTATACAAATCACTTTTTGTCACATTACGTTCAGTTAAACGTTAATTTAAAATAAAAGCTGGTAAAACTAATGTTAACGTCAGTTTCCTCACTCGAAAGCAATGTCAGTGACGGGCGAGCCCAGGATTTGAACCCCGCACACACTGATCCGAGGTCGAATATCTTACCGACATCGCCACTGGTTCCAACCAGTGTAATATTAACAGTATGAGATATTACAAGTTCTAGCTTAAGGAGATATTATATAATACAGAAGAGATAAACAAACCAATATTAGGATGATCAAGTAGCTTCATAATCTTCACCTCCCTCATCAACTACAAAAATAATAGTAAAAATAAAATAATAGTAAAAATATAATAATAGTAAAAATATAATAATAGTAAAAATATAATAATAGTAAAAATATAATAATAGTAAAAATAAAATAATAGTAAAAATAAAATAATAGTAAAAATATAATAATAGTAAAAATATAGTAATAGTAAAAATAAAATAATAGTTGCAATATCAGTAATATTAATAATAATAATTTAGTAACAGTAATAATAACAATAATAATAACAACAAGAGTATTAGTAAGAGTAACAGTAATAGTGTACTAACAGCAATAATAAAAACAAGAGTAATACTAACAGTTAAAAAAATAACAACAGTAACAGTCGTGTAATAGTAATAATAAATAAATAATAAGTAATAAATAAAGGTTTAACGTCCGTTTCCTCTTCCAGGGATGATGTCAGGGACGTCCCCAACAGCACACATCACTACTATTGATGTGTGCTGATGGGGACGTCCAAATAATAATAATTACTGCCATTATTATTATTTGTTACAAATAATAATAATGGCAGTAATAATAATTTATTCAAAAATATTAATAATAAACAATAATAATAATAATAATAATAAAAATAGTAATACTCATCATATTTCAGTCATACAGTTATTCTTTCAATTGACCAATGGAATCAACCATTCAATGATTCAAATATATTGATTAAAGCATAATCTAATTTATCAGTGAGCCATTCCTGAATTAAATTGAAATGAAAATGAAATTTATTTCATTACTTTCAAAGCAATTATTAGTTGACATTTTATTAACCAGTGATACCAATGTTCATTGTTCACGCTAACAGTATTCCAAAAGTTTTCTACAGGAATATATATTTGCATATAATATCATTTATTTTAATAAACAAATACTCTTCCATATTAATATTGCATGCAATTAATTAATTTAATTTCATCAACCGAATGGTAATCATACATACAGTAGTTACACACAACAACAACAATCAACAGAAAAAAACGAGAATAAATGAAAGGAACCCATGATCGATGTCAAAACACCCAATAGTAGCATAGACACGCAAGCTTTGTGATAATGTACATGTATGCATAAAGCTAATGGTAAAGCTACTGTTAACGCCAATAACATTATTATTGAATTTATAAATTTAAACAACAGCATACAGTGCATCATAACAATGTTCATCAGAAAGCAGAAATAAGCAATGGTAGCAGTAAACATACAGACCTTTTGTAAGCTTGAAGAATTTAACTGTTGTTTATCTATAATCTTTATGGCCACCTGAAAGAGAGAAAATTAAAATTACCATGTACCAGCCAATTACCACAGATAAGTAGATGTTAACAACTGCAATAAGTAAGTTAAGTTATATTAACAATACTGATAATACTTATAAATTTACTCTCTTAGTGCACTGCCTACTGGCAGGTCCATAGTATATAATGCCTCCACTCTTCTCTTTCTTCCGTATTCCTCTTCATGTCCACATATGAGTGGGTCTTTAAATCATCTAACATACCTAATCTCGGCCTCTATTTCCTTCCTTTCTACCTCAATTAATTTAAATTAATAATACTAATACAAGGAATAAATCAGTATATACGTATATATCAAATGTTGATTGTATGCAATCCTATACTAGACCGGTTACTATCAATACTATAATTTTTTTTAAAAAGCCTTAAAGATGTCGCAGGAGCATCATTTAAAAATCTTAAGCTCATATTAATGGAAGAGAACAAATCATGGCTTCTAAAATCAGACAATTAACTTAACTTAATTATACTGGTTCAGGAAGTCGTTGAGACTTGTAACAACAGTATGTTTGAGCAACCCATTGATCGGAGAAATCAAGATGCAGATCAATCTGCCTTACAAACCACTACCTGGCTTAATAGACTCTTAAGAACACATGATATCTTCAGCACCTACTTCTATTGCTCACTGTCTAATGATTTATTCAAGCCTTTATATATCCAACATCCATTTGTTCCTATTTTCCGGGAATATAATTCTTCTCAGCATATTTCTTTTGCAGACTGGTCTGAGTGAATTGATCTGTAGTGATGTATGCTGTGGGGATGTCGCTGACATCATCCTTGGATGAGGAAAAGGACGTTAAACGTTTATAATAATAATAATAATTATTATTATTATTATTATTATTATTACTATTACTATTATTATTATTATTTAGTAAATCAGTAAATGCGAGGGAATAAATAGGAAAACCACTCAATGACAAATACGGTACCTCTTTATCAGTGGGAAGATGCTTGGCCAATTTAACTTTAGCAAAGTTACCCTTGCCGATGGTTTTTATCAGCCGGTATTTCCCAATCACCGGATCTTCCCCTGCTGCTCTACTGCGAGACAGGGATTTCCCACTCGAGGAAACTCCAGAAGTGGCAGCGCCCGAAGAGCTAGCACTTTCTGCTGCACTGGCAGTCTATAATAGAGCAATAAAAAGCAGCATTTATTAAATAGTTACAATTACATTTATATTTATACAGAATACAATACTTGTATCACTTGACGACCATAACAATTATTAATATATATCTCTCTCTCCCTCTCTTTCTCTCCTTCTCCCTCTTTCTCTTCCTATCTCTCTCTCTCCCTCTATCTCTTTCCCTCTCTCTGCCTATCTCGCACTCTCTCTCCCTATCTTTCAGTCTCTTTGTACAGTATTCTGCTTAGTGGTTCAAAGTACGCATTCCTATTCACAATCTGCAGTAGCTCAAGAAGAGCGCCTTTCAATACCATAACCATATTAATGCGATAACCATATTAATACGATATCGCTTCACAAAAGGCTATGCCTTTTCCACACCTTAATGTAGACTATAGCTCGGAAATAGTATATATACATATACATACATATATATATATATACATATAATACATATACATATATATATATATATATATATATCTATATATATATATATATATATCTATATATATATATATATATATATATATATTATATATATTATACTATATATATATATATATATATATATATATATATATAGTTTTTGAGGTTTCCCAAAGTTACCTAAGACAGACAGTTGTAGCTTTGTGGCCTCTTACGACATGGACACAACAGGAAAAACTACTAATAACAACTTATAGAGACAGTCTGAAAACTACGAAGGAAATAAAACGATTTGTAGAGAGGTACTGAAAGACTGCAAGCAAATCCAAAGATTACAAATCTCACATGACGGCCTAAAACATCCACTAAATCTCTCGTGAAAACTGAGAATTCCAAAAATCTGCACTTAATCCAATTACACCACCTAAGCCTCCTTGACGACCACTAAATTAAACAGATGGCTGCACAGGTAAAGATAAACAGGTCTTTACTTTGCTATAAACACCCAACAATCCATCCAATGTATTTAAACACCAAGCGAAACCCTATCAACATTCTCGCTTGTCGGCAGCATTAACACACTGTGTCTATCACACGGCGGGAGTAGTGAAGAGTAAATTAGGCTACTCGTGTTACACCAGCAACCTTTAGTCCTTAGAGCTTCTCCACACAACTACATCCACGACTGCATCAGGAGCATGTATGTACCAGGAGCAAGTATGCACCAGGAGAATGTAGGAGCATGTATGTAGCAGGAGCATGCACCAGGAGCATGTATGCACCAGGAGCATGTGTGTACCAGGAGCATGTATGTACAAGGCGCATGTATGTACCAGAAGCATGTATGCACCAGGAGTATGTATGCACCAGGGGTATGTATGTACCAGGAGCATGTATGTACCAGGAGCATGTATGCACCAGGAGCATGTATGCACCAGGAGCATGTATGCACTAGGAGCATGTATGCTCCAGAAACATGTATGCATTAGTATCACGTCTGCAAAATACTATTAAAGATATAAAGGTCATTTTCTAAGCCGAGGCTGATGTCAGGGACGTCTAAAGCGGAAAATACAATCCAAGCATTTCTTCATCTTCAGAACAGACAAGTAAATATAAAAAATAAAGAAAAAGTAAGATCACAAAAGAGCTCCACGTTACACATATTTTATTATTATAATTATGTATTTTATTATAAGTGCATACATACTCTGATGTAGCTAAAAATGAAAATTTAAATAATGATAGGGCAATGCAAAAATTAAAAAATGTTAACTACAAAACTGTTAAATACCACTGTGATGTACACATGATGACAAAAGCAAAATTCAAACATAAAGTCAACGCAGGGGCGGTTCCAGATATTTTTTGGTGGTCCATAATTTTTTTTCACGACCTTTTCTTAATCATGCTACCGTTTTGTTAGCTTTTGAATGACTGCAATGATACATATGTATCCCTAACAGACCACTGGTAAACTTCATTTTTGAATCCTTTCCGTTAATATATGACACAATTTAGAAGTTAAAAAAAACTACACAAAGATTTCGGGGGCAATGGCCCCTTGCCCCCCCTAATCCGCCAATACGTATCTACGACAGGGAGTGCTAACAGCAGAGGGACCGCTACAGCTGACGACTCTAACATTCTCTTATAACAACTAGGAATTTAATTACCCCAATGCAAATAATGCTTGATAAAATCATGGACATATAGTTCATTAGATATAATTATGTCTATTCAGCAAATGAAATCTGATAAAGTGCACAACTTTAAACAGATGTCCTACTGTTACTGCAGACAATGCAGAATAACTAGACTGTGTATTTATCTAGCTGTTATCAGCAAAGATAACGTTATTCTTGAGTATCTAGACACCTCAATATTCAGACACCGGTCAACATATAATTTACAATGTATTTATAAGTGCTTGTCATGCCGCAGTAAGGACAGGATTACAAGTGTCGCAGACTTCTTAACATTTAACAAATTTGTCAGTTTTGTTCTTCTCTTTCAAATTTCTCAAGCAAACTTAAGACTTCCCACTGTAGATTTAATCGTTGTACCGTAACCATTTTTGATCACCGAACCGGCTTTCGTTTAGGACCTTACTTCTCCTCAGCACATTTCTTTTGCAGATTGATTTGGGTGTATTGGTGTGTGCTTTGGAGACACTCCCTGACATCATCCTTGGATGAGGAAACGGATGTTAAACCTTTATTATTATTATTATTATTAATCATTTTATATACTGCCAAATGAATATTATTTATCTTTACCAAATTATAAAAAGAAATCTTTCGGCATATTCCTACTCATGGTTTCCTAAAACAATCATATAACTGCTATGAAGTATATACACTGTAGATTGTAGACTTATTCACTCCATTAATACCAATAATATAAAACATTTATTTACTAATTACTCGCAAACAGTATGATTTTCAAATACAAATTAACCAGCCCATAGCTCGAAAAATACCGTATCTAACGTTGCCTTCCTCAGATTCTTCTAAAATAATTAGTTCTTAGGTTACATTTATAGAATACATGCAGTTTTGATTGTTTTATTCTAAAGTTTCATGCCATCTACACCAGAACTTACTAAACGCAAATGACTCCATTCTGTACACCATATACTAAAATAACACATTAAAGGCTCTTCATTTTCAATATACGTTATCTTTTTAACAATATTTATATAAGTACAGTATATTCGATATTCTTAGATGTACGTAAAATTTCGCCTAACCAGTAACTGATATTAAAATCGACTTTTCCTATCAATCACAAGGGGGCATCCATCACTAGATATACTACACACTGTGCTGGAGGAAAACACAGCATGACTTGATAACATCATCCTACTGCTAAAGTGTTAATAAACATCAGAGGATTTCTATGTCATGCTCATCTCAGCACTGTAGCTGCAAGAATCTATCGTAGGGATTATCCAAGAATTTACTGAATAACGGAGCGGAGCGTTACTAAAACAAATTCTGGTATATAGCTAACATTAACGTCAGTTTCCTACTCGAAAGCGATGTCAGTGACGGGCGAGCCCAGCATTTGAAGCGCGCACATACTGATCCGCGGTCGAGTATCGTATCGACACCGCCACTGGCTCTACACCACTTACGCCAAATAGCTTTTGAAATTTATTACTTTATAAACAACTAATTTCTAAGTTTCTTAAGCCATACTCATTTCACAGCTACATACAATGAATAAAGGTACATCTGAATACAGCACCTATATATACACACAGGTCCTACAGGTTAATAGTACCTACGTGTATACACAGGTTAACAGTAACTATGTGTATACACAGGTCCTATAGATTAACAGTACCTACGTGTATACACAGGTTAACAGTACCTACGTGTATACACAGGTCCTACAGATTAACAGTACCTACGTGTATATACAGGTTAACAGTACCTACATGTATACACAGGTCCTACAGATTAACAGTACCTATGTGTACACACACGGCTGCAACTAACTAAAATAGTCAACTGCAGTTAAATCTCCAAGAAATTTTCATTCGGATAAACCGACTGGAAGATGTCGCAGTTCTAATGAACAGCCAATAATGGCTATATTAAGATTAAATACATAACTGAAATTAATAAGAATCAGTGCTAACAAATAGCACTTTGACGTCCCTGACATTGCCTTATGGCGAGGAACTGGACGTTAAATTCTTATTGATTGACTAAGAACAAGCACTAAGAACTAACACTAAGAAAAAGCACTGGGAACTAGCACTAAGAACTAGCACTAAGAACTAGCACTAAGCCATACCTTTCCACTCTTAGTATCCGACGCTACAGACTCGCGCAGCGGTTGTAGCGGGACCCTGTGGTCCCGTCCAGAACTCTGATTTGTCCTCGTCGCTGACCCACTTCCGCCCGACGACTGATTGCTTGAGCGTGTTCCCGACGAACTGGAATGACTCGACCTAGTCGCTGCAGTCGTTGGAGTGCGCGTCCGAGACACAACGACCGAGGAATTAGTCTGAGAGTTATTGGCGGATGATAACCGGGATGACGATGTAGCTGGGCTGGTGGAGGATGAATTTGATCCTGCAACTGGCGGCCCATTTGTCGTTATCCTGCGCGCAGAAATCGGGCTGGTAACCCCACTTACGACCCCCGTGGGCTTAGATGGTCGACGCATCGGCACAGGGCTAGTAGGGCTGCTAACGGCAGACAATCGAACGGCTGCGTCATGATTTCCCGCTGTCGCCCGCTGTCGAGATGAGATAGAAGAATGATTGGAAGAGCTATTAACTATTTGTGTGTGAGCGGCTGGGGGCGAGGGAATGTTGTACTGATCCTGAGATACCACTCTAATGTTGACGATGTTTGAGCTGGTGGGCGGAGCCACCGAATGTCGTTGGGAGATGACAGGACTCGTCGCACCCTCGTTGCTAATCGTCATGTTAGCGAGCGCTTCAGACGGAGATCCAATCGACAATTTTCTAGAATGCTCCGGCGTTGGTTTAGACAGAACGAAACCGCGCGAACCATTCCCCGTTATATCATCAGAATATTGGTTTCCGTCGATCGAGAATGGTTTAGACGACTTTGGCCCTAGTTTAAGCAAAACAGTATTGTTGTGATTTCCTGATTGAACGGTACGATTGACATTTGAATCGCACATAATATCATCAGTGAATTTTGAGGGGCGTGGCGTAGAATAGGGGCCCTCGTGATTGGCCCCGCCCGTGGCAGTCGCGGGTCTGGGAGCCAATGGGGATGAAATTCCGTTTGTAGGGGACGAGAGGGTGATAGTTCCCGCAACGTAATTTGATCCCCCGATGGACATGGCATCGCAGGGGCTCGTAGGCTGAGATCCCAGTGGGGATATAAGCTTAGAGGTTGGACTAGCCATAGTCTTTTATTAGTTACATCTATACAAGTTGTATATTAAAATTATCAAACTGCGTCCTAGAAACTATCGAACGCTGCAATATAGCAATAGACATGTATATATGATTAAACTTTGATTATTTTCTTAGTAAATGTGACAATTAACTGCTAAATCAATGCACAGCCTACTCGAGATCATAGTTTCAAAGAAAGATTAAGAATTTTTTTAAAGTCTGCGGACTCTACACTTGAATAAGCCAATTTGAGAGTAAGTCTCTACATAAATAAGTCTGGATAATACAGCAATATTTAACGTTTCAACTTGATCACATACGATCACGGATGATCAAAACAGTATAAAATGTTGTAGATCTGCTATATAAACATTTATCAAAAGAAAACAACATTTTTTAATAAAATGCTAGAAATATTTCTAGTCTTTTCATATTCACAAATCTAGTGTAAAGGCTAAAAGATTAAATGCCCATTATGCTGAACGACCATCCACGATGATATGATATAGCTCACTTTTAATACTACATGTTTAAACCATTAGGCAAAATAACTTGTCAGTTCTAGAGTCTTATGAATATTAGAGATTTTACTCTCTGATCAGCTCAACCGGGAATTGATCCCAGAACCAAACGAACAATCATTTTCAATTTTACAAAGTTACCTAGCGCTGTACACATTGAGCTATTTAGACATTCTAAACCTAGGGAAGGCATACTGAAAAATGACAGAAATAGAATTCTAAATTAATCACACAATAAATAAATAATAATAATAAATAAAGGTTTAACGTCCGTTTCCTCATCCAGGGATGATGTCAAGGACGTCCCCAACAGCACACATCACTACAGATCAATTCACCCAGACAAATCTGCGAAAGAAATGTGCTGAGGAAAGTAAGGTCCTAAACGAAAGCCAGTCCGGTGATCAAAAAATGGTCAACGTAGATTGATTATGTCTATGGTGTGAAAAGGTAAGTTTTAAGCTTGCTAGAGAATGTTGAAAGAGAAGAACAAGAGCGAAGATTAGCAGGTAAAGAGTTCCAGATTGTGGGTGCTGAACGTCTGCCCAATGATGTGAGAATATTTGGAACTGAGAGAAGATTGGCATCGGTGGAGCGAAGTGCACGTGAGGGATGATAGGGAAGAAGAATTTCAGATAAGTAAGAAGGCTTGATATAATGACAGAAATAATAAATAAATAATTAATATGACAGAAACTGATTTTTACTAATTTATTTATTGAATATGACAGAAACTATTTTTTCTAAATTATTTAATAAGTATGATAGAAACTGAAAATCAAAGTTTACTGTCATCCATGAACATTAAGCAATTGAAAAATTTAAATCTGCTTAATATGATATTTCAAAAGCCTAGAAATGGGGTTTTAGAGTTACAGTGGCAATAATACTGTTGGCTCATCATCAGCTTTACTTTGCCTAAAGAATCCTAGACGATACTGTATCACTACAGTATTCTGATTTATTAAGAATTTCAGTCACTACATGTAAATTAGTCTGCACTGAAATACATTTTATTGCTACATTGTATACACTACCCTCATCATCAGTACTGAATTTGATGTAGACCAGCGCATTGGAGGGGGGCGGGGTGGGTTAGGTTTAAGGGACCAGAAAAAATTGAAATGATGCACAAGCCGAAAAGGAGGGCCCGGGGGAAGATGAAGTGTCTTCAAATTGAGAGCATAATGAACTGAAAAAGTTAGCGAGTCAATGACGCCCCCTTGAGAAGGTTAATTTCAAACCAATTGGGGGTGGGGCGAATTCAGGAACCAGCGACGGAGAAAATTCCCGGCTTACCCTTCCCTTAAAAATTCAACCCAGCTCATTACATCAATCAGCCAGTACCAAGAAACATCAATAGTCTGATGACGACATCGTCATAAAAAATACAATATTAATAAATTCGCCTACATGAAACGATTACACTAACTTTATTAGGTTATACACAGTTTATTAAAATCACGCAATCACTTAAATTGGATGTTATCTGATTTCGCTTTGACTGATATTATATTGTTATTAATATTTATTGTAATTAGGCTGAACTTTAAATTATCGCTATTATTTGAAATATGTCACGATGACTGCATCGGCATTTCATATTTTAAAAAAAATTCACATAAAACATAATAAACTAGAGAAATTAAACAATAAAAACATGATCATTAATAATTTATTTCTTTTTATTAAATAATTTACTTATTAAATGGTAAACATGGCAGCGACCATTCCGCACTTCTCTCATTATGTCTACTCGTAGTTCTACCTATCTCTGTGTGTCACTGTGTATAGTTGTGCGTATCACTGTTTATACGCTTGCTTGTATGCGTGTTTCAATGTCTGTATGTTTGTCTATAACAGGTATACACAAGATGGCGCTGAAAACCACCTACGAGCAAGCCGAAAACGTTACCATAGCCATCAACAAATCAGGAAAAGTTTTAACAACAACAAAGTAAAGTAAAAAAGTAAACACGCATTATAGTCAATAATCAACTATGTTGATATCTATCACTTTTCTATCACGGCGTCGGAGTCGATTTGATTGTCCCAGAAACTATGCGCATGGAGTCATTGAGACGCGCATCAACGAGTTTTGTATGAGGCGAACGTTCACCTCAGTAAATCTAAGTAATGTTATTTTCTTCTAAGACGTTTCTTCTACATTCATTAAAGTTTATCTAATAAGCTCATAAAGTAGCTAATATAGTTTCTCTTACGAGTTACGATCAGCACGCAAATCTCCTTTTCTCTTATTGCCTTGGACTGATTATTTTAAAATTTACACCGTACTGTAGAACTTCGTTTTGCTCACCGGTTTGAAATTGTTAAAATAGTGCTCGATGTTGTCATTGACCATAGTAGCCCTCTAATTGTTGTTATTATATTATTTTCATATGAAATTATCATCATCGTCGTCATCATCATCATCTTCTTCTTCTTCCTGTAATCCCAGTTTAGTTAGGGTCAGGATACGAATAGACCTTCTCCACTCCGCTCTCTCCCACATCATATCTTCAATCAATCCCCTATTATATTTATTCGTTCTAGAAAATTAAGAAGCAGTTTTTGTAGCCCATTGGCGCTCACCAACAAAATGCCCTTTCTGATGTTAATTTAGATCTTAACTAAGTGTTTTAATAGCCTTCTACGACACGTGCAGTCACCGCTTGGTCTACATTCTTCAAACAATCCGAACACAACACAGGGATAGTATAATAACACGATAATATCATAACTGCGTTTAATTAAATTCTCAGAAAATGGAAATAAAATTTATTTGTAGGTAATATGGGCTTATACCCTACTATATAATTGATTAATATCGAGCAAAAGACAGTTTTGCATGCCACTTTAGGCCTAATTGATTGTCATGATATTACCGCATAAAAATTTACTATTGCCCTATTGGAATTCATAAATTAAGTTTTTGTTTAGATATAATTATACGATATTAACAGCTAGATGAGAAGATTTTATGTATCGTGATGCTGCATATTTAGCACATACTATATAGAGCATAGAGAGACCCGATAAATCAAAATCTTTGCTTATTAAATTGACGTCACAATATATTTGTTATTCTTTTCGCACGTAGATTTGTTTGTGTATAAAAATTAAACAAAACAGTAAAATACAACTAAGTGTAAAAGGCAATGTACTGCTCTGATCAACCATATTGACATCTATCTTTTTTGACAGGCCTACCGCATGTTTAAACCGTTAAGCAGTTTAGACCATTTCCGTGTAACCAGTCCAGTGAATGTCCGAGATTTTTCTCTCAGATCAGATCAGATCATTTAAAATTTCATGACGTTATCTGATGCCTCTATCCATTGCTCTATTGAGACATTCCAAATTTCCAATACCATTCTAATACCGCACTACCGGCCTTAAGCTAATTTAATTAGCTTAAGGAGCTTGGCATCTGAGGTGGTTCCTCGTAACCTTCATTACCTCCTGTTTAGTCGCCTCTTACTACATGAACTGATATAGAATACAGTATCGTCAATCTATTACACTAGCTTAATTCAGAGTCAGGGGTACCATATTATACTCTCCCTCTCTTTCTGTCTGTCTGTCTCTCTCTCTCTCTTTCTCTCTGTGTATTTCTCTCACTCTCTGTGTATTTCTCTCTCTCTATCTGTCTCTCTCTCTCTCTCTCTCTCTCTCTCTCTTTCTCTCTCTCACTCTCTTTGTGCGTCTCTCTATCTGTTCTCTCTCCCTCTGTCTCGCTCTCTCTCTCTCTCTCTCTGAATTTCTCTCTCTCTCTCTCTCTCTCTCTCTCTCTTTATTTCTCATATTAACAAAGGCCCAATTAACTTTTACTCTGAAAACTATTTTAACTTTTAAAACAATTGATTAAACCACCCCTCAGAAAATGAATCAAATTTCAGTTTAAAAAACGACTTCGCCACTGGCTCCAGCCAGTGGCGAAGTCGTTAAGGGACTCGACCGCGGATCAGTATGTGCGGGATTCAAATCCTGGGTTCGCCCGTCACTGACGTCACTTTCGAGTGAGGAAACTGACGTTAATCTTAGCTTTTTTGCTTTGAAAATCTTTGAAATTTTCGTGAATTCCTTTGATCGAAACTTCTAATATATTTTATTACGTTCTTGAAGCTAGGCAAGATATCATATTAGCAGAAAATATTAACTAAAGTTTATTTGAACAAAGTTTTTGTTTGAATAAAGTTTTATTGAACTAAAATTTATTTTGTTGACTATTTTGAATCATTTACTCTTTGTCCCAGTGCTGCTCCTGATCTTAGCTGAGAATGAAGCGTTCCAGTGAGGTATGGGAAATGTTATTTTTAATAATTTATAGTAAATAATTAACTATTTACCAATGCATACGTGACTGAGTTTAATTGTGCACGTCCTAAATTGCAGTTCGAATATTCTTACTGGATATAGACTGACTATTTACTCTAATTTTACATATTTAATATTTAATATATTGAATTTTTACTGAATATGAAGGAAAACATTCATTAATCATATTTCGACTCGTTTTGTCTTTGGACCTGCCAATTGGCAGTACAATGGATAGAGACAAATGTTACATAAAAGTAACACGCAATATAGTGAATTGATCAATTCTGTTTATATCTCTCACTTTTAGTACCACATGTTTAAACCGTTAGGCAATTTAGTCCATTTTCCGTATAACCAGTCCAGTGAATGTCCGAGATTTTACTCTCAGATCAGCGCGGCTGGGAATCCAACCCACGAGAGTTCAAATCACCTATGGATCTGTCATTCAAAACTTCATGACCTTACCACTACGCCACTGAGACATTCATTACACCTTGTTTCTTGTGCAGGGCGATAAATCTGAGAAGATTTTTAATCAACAGCTGCCGGCAGCATTTGCCCGCACCCATCTCGAGTCCCTGTCCTCACTCGACATAGACTCGAACCCCGGACCTTATCGTCTCACCGGCATCGTCTGCACCATAGGTCAGTAGCGCAGAGCTACGATTAATCAATAGAATACTATAATATACACTTAATCATACACTTAATCTATAGCTTAATCAATACTAGACCATAGATGAAAAAAATATTTTTTACATTTTTATATCTGCTAAAAAAACACGTTTTTTATTTTTTATAAAATAAAAAACGTAAAAAACGTAAACCTAGTTAGGCAGATGTTCTAATTTTTAAGACATTGTCTATTCTTAATTTCTTTCGGATTTAAATTTTCTTGTATTGATAATTATGAACAACTGACAGTGTGGCTGTATGTGACCTGAAAGTATTTGTTTATATTTGTATGGAGTCTATCGACAAACTTTAGAACTTTAGATCAAGTCTAGTTGTAATAAAATTGTTTAGTGTTATGGAATGAAGGCATGGTAATATATATATGCAAGCCTATGTGTACGCTACTAATTTTTTTTTCAACGTTTTTTACGTTTTTTATTTTTTTGGAAAAAAACCAATTTTTTAACGTTTTTTATTTTTGGTAAGAACGTTTTTTTGATCTATGTACTAGACTATGAAGAGACTAGCAGCTTTGACAAGAGCCACGTAAATGGTAGATTAAATCTAAATCCATTATCAAAATCCTATTCCAGATTAAATCCAAAAGTGACTTTCTGCGACGATATCGTTCGGAGAGAAAGATACCTTCGCTACATAAGATCAGCTACAAGCTCATTCAATGGTCGCTGGCTAAATTATAGCTATGGTAGAAATTAAACTATTAACAGTTTAAACCTACTTGGGGGAGGGAATTTATCGCACTCAGTTAAGCTGCGCGTCAATTGAACATGAAAGCAAAGTTGGGCGCGGTTAGTAAATTGTGTGCGACCACTTAGGAAGACCGAATGTCGACAGCACTGAATGTAAATAATTCCCAGTATGTTGGAGGTTATTCTTAAATCCGCGCCGGCTGCTATTGGAGCGCCAACAAAAGGCAACGATAACTAATAACCATGGAAAGGAATGGATGAAAGAATGAAAGCTACAAAACAGGAACCAAGAAAGGAAACTATGTAGCACATGCGGTATGTCAAGTGTGTAACTATGCGAAATAAATGTTTACAAATCTATGTGAACTGCCCATTTATAGTTTCGTAGCACACTATTCTACATGTAGACTTTGCAGACGTTCTCGTTTATTTGTGGAGGATTTTACAATTTTGTTAGGATCGTATAGCCTCCCGTTCGCGAATAGCTGTGATCCAGTACCTTTCACTTAAAAGAAAAGGAAGGGATTTATTATTCGGGTGTTCTCTAATAGAAAAATTATATTAATTAAATCGTCATTTCTGATGGTATTATCATTTATTTGCTAAAATAACATCTTCGTATTTCGTCTATATTTAACAATCCAATACAAACAAACCGGAGATGTCGCTGACAAAATTGTTCACCAGAAGTGTTAATTTAATTAATTAAAATTCATCAAATAAAAACATCCAAATAACAAATCCCTTCGTTGTCTGATAAAGGAAAGCGTTTAATATAAGATCGTTGGTTGGGTCACTGAGTGCTGGTTAATCAAAAAGCGTAGATTGCAATAATTATGTACAATTTCAAGCTTTTTTCTTTTTTCTTACTGTGCTTCCAGTGCAAAACTCTATTGAGATTTATAGAACAAGAGAAGGTGAGAAAGAGAATGAAAAGTATTGCTTAAAGCTAAAGAGAGTAAAGCTGGTAAATTTAATGTTAACGGCAGTTTTTTCTCGCGAAAGATATGATTTGCTATGACTGATTGATTGACTAATTGACATGATTCTATTTGAAATAATTTGGTATGAAAAGCTAAAAAAAAGCTAAGGTTAATGTTAGTTTCTCACACTCGAAAGCGATGTCAGTAACGGGCGAGCCCAGAATTTGAACCCCGCACATACTGATCCGTGGTCGAGCGTCTTACCGACTTCGACACATATGACTGAGTGACTGATTGGTATGATTAATTGACTGATTTGATTGATTTGATATGATTTGATATGATTTGATATGACTGATTCATTGATATGATTGATTGATTTGATTTGATTGATTGATATGATTGATTTATTGATTTGATATGATTGATTTGATATGATCTATTGATATGATTGATTTATTGATTTGATATGATTGATTTGAAATGATCGATTGATTGATTGATTGGTTGATTGATTGATTGATTAAGGACCAGCCTCTAAGATTGAGGAAGCCCTGACTCACATGATGGAGGCTGGGATGATCGATTGATTGATTGATTGATTTATCGATTGAATGACTGATTGATTAATCGATTGATTGATTGATTAAGGACCCGCCTCTAAGAGTGAGGAGGTCTTAACTCACATGATGGAGGCTGGGACGATTGATTGATCGATTGACATGATTGATTGATTGATTGATGGATTGATTGATTAAGGACCGGCCTCTAAGAGTGAGGAAGTCTTGACGCACATGATGGAAGCAGGGATGATATGATTGAATGATTGATTGATTGATTAATTAAGGACCCGCCTCTAAGAGCGAGGAAGTCTTGACGCACATGATGGAGGCTGGGATGTGTATTGCTCGCATGAACTTCTCACACGGAACCTACGAGGTACCTCTATCTCCTAGCTCTCTTATCCCGTTTCTCTGTCTGTCTGTCTGTCTGTCTCTCTGTCTGTCTGTGTGTGTGTCTGTCTGTCCATCTACCTATTTGTCTGTATGTCACAATGTCTGTCTGTCTGTCTACCTGTCTTCTTTCAATGTCTGTCTTTCTGTCTGTCTGGCTTTCTGTCTGTCTGTCTGTCTGTCTGTCTGGCTAGCTGGCTGAGCGAGATACTTTACAAATCATAGCACAATTTGTTTAAACGACTGGAAAGAAGAACCAATAAATATTAAAGCATATTCCGATGAGAGCAGCTGCATAATGGAAGGGGGATTTAGCGCATTCGGTTTAGCAGTGCGTCAATTAAACAAAGTTAGGCTGCGTCGGATTCGGTTAGTACATGGGTGGGTGACCATCTTAGAAGACCGAGTTTCGACAGCTTTGAATGAAAGAATTCGCAGACAATTGGAAGGTTATTCTTAGATCGTCCATGATTTGTTTGGCTCAGTATCGGGGTGATTTGATTATTTCAGTATCACGGTGATTTGGTTGTTTCAGTATCACGGTGATTTGATTGTTTCAGTATCAGGATGATTTGATTTTTTCAGTATCACGGTGATTTGATTGTTTCAGTATCAGGGTGATTTGTTTGTTTCAGTATCACGGTGATTTGTTTGTTTCAGTATCAGGGTGATTTGATTATTTCAGTATCACGGTGATTTGGTTGTTTCAGTATCACGGTGATTTGATTGTTTGAGTATGACGATGATTTGTTTGTTTCAGTATCACGGTGATTTGATTTTTTCAGTATCACGGTGATTAGATTGTTTCAGTATCACGGTGATGTGTTTGTTTCAGTATCACGGTGATGTGTTTCGCTTGGTTCAAGACACTGCTGCGAAGTTTGGTAAACCCATCGCCATTGCTCTCGACACGAAGGGTCCTGAAATAAGAACTGGACTCATGAAAGCCGTATGCGATCAATCAATCAATCAATCATTTATAGATTTTTCAGTTAATCAATCAATCTG
This sequence comes from Enchytraeus crypticus, assembly GCA_905160935.1. NCBI lineage: Eukaryota > Metazoa > Annelida > Clitellata > Enchytraeida > Enchytraeidae > Enchytraeus > Enchytraeus crypticus. Next base: position 77,372 of record CAJHZI010000568.1, read on the forward strand.
TCAATCAATCAAGCTAACATTTAATTAATCAATTTACTTAAAGATCTTTCAGTTAATCAAACCAACAATCAAATAATCAACCAATCAGTTAGTCAGTCAGTCAGTCAGTTAATCAATCAATCAATCCATCTATTATTTAATCAATCAATCTACTTACATATCTTTAAGTTAATTAATCAATCTGTTTATAAATCTTTCAGTTAATCAATCTCCCCATCTCCTTCAATTGAATAATCATTCGTGTAGACAAATTGTCAATCAATTTTTGAGATAATCAATGAATCAATGAATCAGTCAGTCGAATAGTCAATCAATTAATATTGCCATCATCGAAATAAGCAACCAATCAGTCGCTTAATGAATTAATCCGTCAATCAAAATTCAACCAGTAAAAGGGTTAAGAATAATGAATCGATCCAATTCTGCTGATTAAACTACTCTACTGTATTGAATATTTAATTGTGATTTTTCACCCGTTTTTGTTTTCGATTAGGAGAGATTTGACCGTGTGCCATAAGTTTAAGACCACATTAGATTAGTAAAGTTTATGCGGCATTATTAGCTAATAATGAGGTCAAATGTTTAATATACCAACGCTTTAAAGGTTACTAAAATAAATTAATACAATTCTCGAATTGCTGTAGATAATACATTTATGTTTAAATTTGTAGAAACAGAAGAAAGTTACACATAAATGAGATTGATAAAACACCATTTTTTCAGGGTCCAGGAACTGAGGTTGATTTAGTTCAAGGCTCGTCTGTGACTGTGACGACGGACGAATCCTACAGAGAGATGTGTGATGATAAGCTGATCTATGTGGACTACAAGAACATCGTCGACGTGATGGAAGTGGGAAAGAAAATCTACATCGATGATGGAAACATGTCCCTCATCGTTAAGTCTAAAGGTAATCTATCAATCAGGCAATCAATCAATCAATCAATTAATCAATCAATCAATAAATCAATTAATCAATCAATCAATCATCTCGCTAAATCAGTCAATCAATTAATGTTATCTGCAGTTAAGCAATTAATCGACATCAAGAACAACAATACGCTTAGAGTGCTACTGTTATCAATCTTAACATTGAGCAATGTGGAACCAAATCAAAACCGATGAGCAGAGTGAGGGGTCCCTAAACGGTGCGAGCCAAAATCCGGGTAACCAGTACAAGGAAGGGTAGTAGCGGTATAGATGTTTACGTGTTAATCAGTCAGTGAACCATGAAGATGAACTGGTTGGTAACTGTTAAGTATAGTGGTACCCTATCAAACATGCTGCATGCAACGTCTACAGTCTCTATTCTCCTAGAGTATCCTCCAATATGAATGAACATTGTGACGCTATCACAACTTCATTAATCAATCACAATCTTCATTTCTCTGTAGGCCTACATGTACACTCTGTCGTCATCGTGTGGCATTTTGACGCCTGTTTGTGTAGATTCTGCAATAGACATCCCTGACATTGCCTTATGGCGAGGAACCGAACGTTAAATTCTTATTAATTGATTGATTGATTAATAACCTTTTGATTTGACCGTTGATTACTGGAGCTGGTAGGCTGAAGTGTGAGGTGGAGTTCGACTGCAAACTTATGATTGATCAATTTACTGATTTATTAATTAATTGTGATTGATTGATTTGAGGTGCTGGTAAGCTGGAGTGTGACGTGGAGTTTGGAGGTAAGTTGAGCAGCCAGAAAGGAATAAACCTGCCGAAGACGAGCACTGATTTACCGGCTGTCTCAGAGAAAGACATCGAGGACATCAAGTTTGGAGTGGAGCTAGGGGTATGGTCTTCTTTATCACGTGACCTCTATCACGTGACCTCTATCACGTGACCTCTAATAGATGACCTCTATCACGTATGCTCTATTACATGACTTCTAACACCTGACCTCTATCACGTGACCTCTATCACGTGACCTCTAATCGATGATCTCTATCACGTATACTCTATTACATGACCTCTAACACCTGACCTCTATCATGTGACCTCTATCACGTGATCCCTATTTCGTGACCTCTATTACGTGATCTCGTATCGATGTTATCATGAACGACTATGTAGGTTGACATGATCTTCGCTTCGTTCATAAGATCAGGGGACGGAGTGAGGACCATCAGGTCAATCCTGGGAGACCAGGGCAAGCACATCAAGATCATCTCCAAGATAGAGACCCATGATGGAGTCAAGAGGTCTGTATTAGAACGGTTGTGCTTGAAGCGAAGATCAATAAATCAGTGAATAAATCAATCAGTCAGTCAATCAATCAATCAGTCAATCATGATCATTAACACTATCATTTATTAAACCGAACTTAAGACGTTTGTATTAGAGCTGTGCTACTTGAAGCAAAGATCAATCAATAAATTAATTAATCTAACTATTTTTAATTACAATAATAATTAATGTAAGAAATGTATTATTAAAAATAATAAATAACTGTATTAATAAAAAATATTTAATCCAACTAATCTTTATCTGTATATAACATAAACAATTAACTAATAAATACATTTAAATCTGACTTAAAAGAATTGGCGAATTACTTTAATTTATCGCTAATCATTTCAATTGTCATCGCTAACCGTAACACGGGCTATGCTAGAAATTAAAAT